>JAHPZR010025860.1:0-5000 GCA_019787425.1 Platygyra sinensis
TCTTCGCATTGCTAAAGAAGTTGGTGACAGGGCAGGCGAAGGACGTGCCTCTGGCAATGTTGGCAATGCTTATCAAGGACTCAGCGATTTTAAACAAGCCATAAAGAACCACGAACATTGTCTCTGCATTGCTAAAGAAGTAGGTGACAGGGGAGGAGAAGGACGTGCCTATGGCAATATTGGCAATGCTTATCAGGGACTCGGCGATTTAAAAGAAGCCATTAAGTACCACGAGCAAGATCTTAGCA
Organism: Platygyra sinensis; assembly: GCA_019787425.1. NCBI lineage: Eukaryota > Metazoa > Cnidaria > Anthozoa > Scleractinia > Merulinidae > Platygyra > Platygyra sinensis. The sequence continues at coordinate 249 of JAHPZR010025860.1, forward strand.
TTGCTAAAGAAGTGGGTGACAGGGCAGGGGAAGGACATTCCTATGGAAATCTTGGCAATGCTTATCAAGGACTCGGCGATTTTAGACAAGCCATAAAGTACCACGATCAATATCTTCGCATTGCTAAAGAAGTGGGTGAGAGAGCAGGAGAAGGACGTGCCTATGGCAATCTTGGCAATGCTTATCAAGGACTCGGCGATTTAAAACAAGCAATAAAGTACCACGAACATAGTCTCTGCATTGCTAAAGAAGTGGGTAACAGGGCAGGAGAAGGGCGTGCCTATGGCAATCTTGGAAATGCTTATCAGGGACTCGGCGATTTTAAAGAAGCCATTAAGTACCACGAGCAAGATCTTAGCATTGCTACAGAAGTGGGTGACAGGTCAGGGAACGACGTTCCTATGCCAATCTTGGCAATGCTTATCAAGGACTCGGCGACTTTAAACAAGCCATAGAGCACCACGAACAATGTCTCTGCATTGCAAAAGAAGTGGGAGACAGGGCAGGAGAAGGACGTGCCTATGGCAATCTTGGCAATGCTTATCAAGGACTCAGCGATTTAAAAGAAGCAATAAAGTACCACGAACATAGTCTCTGCATTGATAAAGAAGTGGGTAACAGGCAGGAGAAGGACGTGCCTATGGCAATCTTGGAAATGCTTATCAGGGACTCGGCGATTTTAAAGAAGCCATTAAGTACCACGAGCAAGATCTTAGCATTGCTAAAGAAGTGGGTGACAGGGAAGGAGAAGGACGTGCCTATGGCAATCTTGGCAATGCTTATCAAGGACTCGGCGAGTTAAAGAAGCCATTAAGTACCACGAGCAAGATCTTAGCATTGCTAAAGAAGTGGGTGACAGGCAGGAGAAGGACTTGCCTATGGCAACATTGCCAATGCTTATCAAGGACTCGGCGACTTTAAACAAGCCATAGAGCACCACGAACAATGTCTCTGCATTGCAAAAGAAGTGGGTGACAGGGCAGGAGAAGGACGTGCCTATGGCAATCTTGGCAATGCTTATCAAGGACTTGGCGATTTAAAAGAAGCCATTAAGTACCACGAGCAAGATCTTAGCATTGCAAAAGAAGTGGGTGACAGGTCAGGGGAACGACGTTCCTATGCCAATCTTGGCAATGCTTATCAAGGACTCGGCGACTTTAAACAAGCCATAGAGCACCACGAACAATGTCTCTGCATTGCAAAAGAAGTGGGTGACAGGGCAGGAGAAGGACGTGCCTATGGCAATCTTGGCAATGCTTATCAAAACTTGGCGATTTTAAAGAAGCCATTAAGTACCACGAGCAAGATCTTAGCATTGCTAAAGAAGTGGGTGACAGGGCAGGGGAAGGACGTTCCTATGCAAATCTTGGCAATGCTTATCAAGGACTCGGCGATTTTAGACAAGCCATAAAGTACCACGATCAATATCTTCGCATTGCTAAAGAAGTTGGTGACAGGGCAGGCGAAGGACGTGCCTCTGGCAATGTTGGCAATGCTTATCAAGGACTCAGCGATTTTAAACAAGCGATAAAGAACCACGAACATTGTCTCTGCATTGCTAAAGAAGTAGGTGACAGGGGAGGAGAAGGACGTGCCTATGGCAATCTTGGCAATGCTTATCAAGGACTCGGCGATTTAAAAGAAGCCATTAAGTACCACGAGCAATCTCTTAGCATTGCTAAAGAAGTGGGTGACAGGGCAGGGGAAGGACGTGCCTATGGCAATCTTGGCAATGCTTATCAAGGACTCGGCGATTTTAGACAAGCCATAAAGTACCACAAACATTGTCTCTGCATTGCTAAAGAAGTGGGTGACAAGGCAAGGGAAGGACGTGCCTATGCCAATCTTGTTAATGCCTATCAAGGACGCGGCGATTTTAAAGAAGCCATTAAGTACCACGAGCAAGATCTTAGCATTGCTAAAGAAGTGGGTGACAGGGCAGGGGAAGCACTTGCCCATGGCAATCTTGGCAATGCTTATCAAGGTCTCGGCGATTTTAAACAAGCGATAGAGCACCACGAACAATGTCTCTGCATTGCTAAAGAAGTGGGTAACAGGGCAGGAGAAGGAGGTGCCTATGGCAATCTTGGCAATGCTTATAGAGGACTCGGCGATTTTAAACAAGCCATAAAGTACCACGAACATTGTCTCTGCATTGCTAAAGAAGTGAGTGACAGGGTAGTAGAAGGACGTGCTTATGGCAATCTTGGCAATGCTTATAGAGGTCTCGGCGATTTTAAACAAGCCATAAAGTACCACGAACATTGTCTCTGCATTGCTAAAGAAGTGGGTGACAGGGCAGGAGAAGGATGTGCCTATGGCAATCTTGGCAATGCTTATGATGGACTCGGCGATTTTAAACAAGCAATAAAGTACCACGAGCAACTTCTTAGCATTTTTATTGAAGTGGGCGACAGGGCAGGAGAAGGACGTGCCTATGGCAATCTTGGTAATGCTTATCAAGGGACTCGGCGATTTTAAACAAGCCATAAAGTACCACGAACATTGTCTCTGCATTGCTAAAGAAGTGGGTGACAGGGCAGGAAAAGCAAGTGCCTATGGCAATATTGGCAATGCTTATACCGGACTCGGCGATATTAAACTAGCCATAAAGTACTTGGAGCAAGCTCTTAGCATTGCTAAAGAAGTGGGTGACAGGGCAGGAGAAGGAGGTGCCTATGGCAATCTTGGCATTGCGTATGAAGGACTCGGCGATTTTAAACAAGCCATAGAGTACCACGAACAACGTCTCTGCATTGCTAAAGAAGTGGGTGACAGGGCAGGAGAAGGACGTGCCTATGGCAATCTTGGCAATGCTTATCAAGGACTCGGCGATTTTAAACAAGCCATAGAGAACTACGAACAAGATCTCTGCATTGCCAAAGAAGTGGGTGACAGGGCAGGAGAAGGACTTGCCTATGGCAATCTCTGTTCTTGTTATCAGTGGCTTTCGAATTTTAGAAGAGCCATGGAGTTCAATGTGCAACATCTGAGGATTGCCAAAGAAGTAGGCGACAGAAGAGCACTAAGGCTTCCCTATATACACTTAGCTGCGATTAAGTGCAGTCTCGCTGATTTGGAAGGTAGCATAGAGTATTCTCTAGAATGTGTGAGGATGTCGGAGGAGACAGGTGACAAGAATTTCAAGGGAAAGGCGTATTGTAATCTGGGACACACTTATTTGCGACTTTTTGATTTTAAACGGGCCAAGAAATACCTCAAGCTGCATCTTGACATCGCCAAAGATATAGGGGATTCGTTGGAGAAGGATGTGCATATACTAACTTAGGTCGGATGTGTGAATCGTCAGGCTGTTTAGACGAGGCTCTGGATTTTTATCAATGCAGCGTAAACGTGTTCAATGGCATAAGAGGGCTTCTCCAATTTCAAGACACGTGGAAAATCAACTTTCGTGATAACTATCAGGGAGCGTACACCAATCTAGTCAGACTCCTGCTGAAGCTTTCCAAGACTGACGAGGCTTTAAGCGCTGCTGAACAGGGACGAGCTCAAGCTTTAACGGATCTCATGGCGTCAAATTATTGCCTGGAATTACCTCTGCCTTTGTCTCTTGAACATAAAGAGATGATGTCACACATAGCAAGGGACACATCTTCTCAAGTAGTTTTTATAGCACTTGAGGGTAACTTGATCAACATATGGGTACTTTGCAAGAAACAGGCAAATCAATTTAGACAGATCCACGTACCAAGTAGAGATGCCTTTAGCTTTCTAACGAGCTTAACGAAAGCTGCTTTCAAAGAAAACAGGTTTGGTCGTTCTTTGGAAGAGCTAAGAGGTGATGAATTACAACTTGCCAGAGCATCTGTCCAAACAGAGCAGTCATCTTGCCGAGAAATCAATTCTTTGCAACATTTCTATCGTTGTATTTTAGCCCCATCGCAAGGTTCCTAGAGGGTGATGAAATAATCATTGTTCCCGATGGTCCACTAGGCCTTGCTCCTTTTGCTGGGTTTGTGGATAAAACTTCAAGATACCTCTGTGAATCTTTTAGGATCCGCATGATTCCGTCGCTGTCAAGTTTGAAGCTACTCACTGATTGTCCCGATGATTATCACAGTAAGACTGGGGCGCTCCTGGTGGGAGATCCGTGTCTGGAGGAAATCACAAACATCTTTGGGGAACCCAGATTTAATCAGTTGCCATATGCCAAAAAGGAAGTAGAAATGATAGGCGAGATTCTTAACACCACTCCGCTAACGGGAAAAAAAGCAACAAAGGATGACGTGCTGAAAAGGATTGGTTCCGTTGCTTTAGTGCATATTGCTGCACATGGAAAAGTGGGAAGTGGTGAAATTTTATTAGCGCCTAACCGAGAACGAAAGTCCTCTGATCCTGAAGACAAGGACTACATGATGAAGATAGCAGACGTACACGCAGTTCAGCTACGAGCAAGGCTTGTTGTGCTTAGTTGCTGTCATAGTGGCGAGGGAGAGATTAAAGCTGAGGGAGTGGTTGGTATTGCTCGGGCTTTCCTGGGAGCTGGTGCTCGCTCCGTTCTCGCGTCTCTCTGGGCAATTGATGACGAGGCCACGATGGAGTTCATGAAGAGTTTCTACCAACACATAAGGAATGGAAGCAGTGCCAGTGTGTCCCTTAACTTGGCCATGAAATGTCTACGGAAGACATCTAAGTTTAATGAGGTGAAGTTCTGGGCTCCGTTCGTACTCATTGGTGATGATGTCACACTAGATTTTAGAGGAAAAGAGCAGGAGCATTGTTGGTAAGACG
>JAHPZR010025860.1:10000-17654 GCA_019787425.1 Platygyra sinensis
GGACAAAGTAAATGAGTCTTCGTTCCATTGTTAAGGGATCGCTCTCTTGTCCTCTAGCCTTTAATTATCTGAATTAATTGTAATTATCTGGATGGGCCTTGAGCAGACAAAAAGGCCCTGTAAATAACACACGATGGTGCTTTCATTAAAAGGAAAAAGTTCCTGTCAATAGCAGTGATAGTCGCTGCCATTGAGAGGAACTACGAAAGGAGAAAACACTTTTTCAAAATTAAAAACACTGAGCGGGAGATTGGCGCAGAAGCCGAAGTGGTGCCGAATCAAGCCGAAGTGTGCCGAAGAAAAATAGCTGCGGAGCTTATCCCGGTTTCCTGTAGTATGAAGCAACTTAAAAGTATTTCTATTTCCCAGAGACGGGATGCTGGTCCATCGCAGATCACGCCCCCCGCAATTAGGTTAGGTTTCCCCAACAGTTCGCCGGTATCCATTTATACACCTGGGTGGAGAGAAGCACTATGAGAGTAAAGTGTCTTGCCAAGAACACAACAAAATGTCCCCGGCCAGGGCTCGAACCCGGACCGCTCACTCCGGAGTCGAGCGCACTAACCGTGAGGCCACCGCGCCTCCCACTTAGAAAAGAAAAGCCGAAGTTTAAATCTCGTGCCAAATAGTTGAATGAATGGAAAAAAAAATACAGAAGCATAAAAACCAAGAGACGATTTTTAATCCGAACTGAAACCTCCACAATGTTTTGTACCTGCTCACAGTTTCTTTTAGAGTATGGTCTGGTTTTAATTTGAGTGCAAGTGAACATATGATGGATTCTACATTATATAATAACCTAAGTTATTCTCGCATTTTGATTCGTTCTCGGCTATGATCTATTAGGGACAGATGCACGATTGACGTCATCATTACAAAGTCTTTACCCTGCCGTTTTAAAATGGCGGAAAGATTTTACGTGACTGGGCAAAAGATAAGATACAAAAAATTCTTGCCGAGGTATTCAACAGGTTAGAGAAGCAGAAAACTAAAGATAAAGCGTTTCTTTTAGAAAATAATACAGAAATAATTCTCGAGCAGTCTCAGTCGGCAGTCGAGCGAGACTAAAACCACGCACAAACTTGCCTGTCTTGGTAAGCCGAAAACCATTGCTTTACCTCGAATTTCACAAACCCAGTAAACAAAATGTTTCTAAGATTAATTTATATAAAAAATTCAGCTCTTTCCAATGTCAAAACAAATGTTGACACACTGATTGATGTCAGGAATGAAACATCAAAACATCACTTCTTAAAATCGGTAAAATAAATAAGATTACATAACCTTGCGTTCCGATGCGAATAGTCCTGTCCGTTTCATGCAAAGCAGAAAGCAAAGTATAGCTAACCACAGCCCACGGTTAACAGTATCGAAGCTAAAATGTATCTCCAACACTATATCAAGCTGATTTGAGAATCACCAACCACAGAAGACAGAAATCTCCACCGTCATTTACGCTCCTTTCATTCAAAACTCGAATCAAATGGCCCCTAGGTTGACAGCAACCACAAATTTTCCGAGGGTATTTTTTCAACTCCTGTAATTTTCAAGGCAACGTCCAAGCTTTTGGGCTCACAGGGCTGCTCCGATCACAAAAACTGACTTGATTTTTCCAGCAATTTCTTCAAGATTTGTAGATTTCGCAGTTTAATTCTGCTTTCGCTGTAAGTTTTCATTCCACGAGAAGCGACGCTCGATTTGACAGTGGCGTTATTTTTCTCGACCAATCACAATTCTTTGCCACGCATAGTATATCAATGAAATTGCTTCATTTTGTATAGATCATAGATCACGTCAAATGGCTTTTTTTGTGTGTTCGCGAAAGTGTGCAAAAGCCGGGCGGGCCAGATTCTGCGTTGTTTGGAGAACGTGAACCACAAAGGCTAAATTTTCGTATTCTCTTTGAAACTGAATGCATTCGTAGCATATTCAGCTAAGGCATGTTTTAATACCAACAAACACACTGAATAGATCTCAATAAATGCGAAATTTAAAAGTAATATAGAGACACATTTTTTATTAGGCGTCGTCCTCGCCGTCGCCGTCGTAGATGCGTAAGGTCCCTAATAGATCACAGAAGGACGCCAAAATGTGGTAAGAACACACTCGGCAACACCTCGTGTGCCACTTTTTTGTTCTTACCACATTTTGACGTCGTCTGTGATCTATTACTGAACAGACGCACGGCAACATGGAATCTATTTGTTAATTTGAAACTGCGGAGAAAGATATGAAGGCGTGATTGGTCAGTAATATATACAACTTTAGCAGTAATTAAAACCTGAAAAAGTTTACGCCTGAAATGGATTCTAACCCATGACCTCTGCAATACGTACCGGGAAACAAAACTCACTGTTTCCCCTGGTGTCAGTCATTAAAAATTCAGACCGCTAAGACGAACTGTGAATTCTTTCACACATTCCTTCCACTCAAAGTTTACGATTAAAGAATTGTCTAAAGGACAACTCAAAAACTTCGTCGGAAAACTTTTTTAGAGAGCTTAGGCAACGACAACGACAACGCCGAGAATGATGCCTTGTAAAAAAATGAATTATATTTTACCAACGAAATTCCGCGATTTTCTAGATCTGTTCGGTACACCAAATACTTAATAAAGTTTACAACATGTATCCAGGTAGAAAGAAAGTAAAAAGTTCGTGGTTTCTTTCTTTCCAATTCGACCAGTATAGAGAACCAGCTTGAAAACTAGCCAAGGCTGATTATCCACCGAAGTGGAGGTAAATATCTACCACTTTCACCGCCACTAAGGTGAATAATTGTATATACCACACAAGCTGAATAACTAGCAGACCAAATAGTGGTGCTTGACTAATCAACTGCGAGCTAGCCAAATCAGCGTGCGCGAAAAGTACTATTCGCTTGTGTGGTATATACTAATGTGATTTACTTTAGTTTACATTTATGTGGTCGAAGGACACAACAGGATATATATAACATTTTACATGTCTAAGAATAAAATTGGGGTAGAAAGCTGCGTAGTAGTTTCTTTCGTTTCATTTCCTATACAAGTTCTATGACGTAACATAAAGCAAAATGAGGGAATGTCCCATCTCCTGTTAAACATTGATTTGCATAATTGATAGATGGTACAAGTTATATGACGTTGAAATAAAGTAAAAAGCGAGAAAAGCCCTTCTTGTTGTAACCACGGATTTGCATAATTAATAGATGACATACGTCCTATGACACAGAGATGAAGCAATTGTGGGAAAATAACCTCTCGTATTCGTTTAAAACTTTTATACGATTTTTAAAGCCCGCGAAGTGTATGAAGAAAAAGAGGTCAACCAATAGGCGTGGGAAAAATTTTAACTACCAAGACCATAGTAGACGAATTTAAAGACTGTATTTTTAGCCCCCAAAGGTCGCATTTAATGATATATTTTCTTATTTAACCAAGTCTCACCCTATGGCATTCCCAACATTTCTTGGAAGAAAAGTCGTTAAATGTCGGTGAATGGCGTTGAAAAGAGTCTTCGCATAGTGCTGATAAACAAATCTGAATACCATGAATATGTAAAAGGTTCAAGTAGCTCGCAAACATTTGTTTCCTTGATTTTAGACGTATTCCTGTGAACCTTAAAATTTCATTGTTGCAAAAAAACACCCAACTTGCTTTGAGTTTTGTAGAGTTGCCTTTTTTTTCTTACTGGGTTTCACTAAAGATTGAACCCTGACATCTAAATGCCTTAAGACATTAGTAATAACTTCATCAGCTAACATGCCAGAAAACTCTATGCAACTAGAACTCCTTACAGAATTTCGCCCATTGAAAAACATTGCAAGGGGAAATGCAAATAAGGGAAAAAGAAGACAGAGAGCATGCGTAAGGCCTGTCAATCACTTACCTGATCTTCATTGTAGCTCGTTTTCACGTACTGTTTTAGCTCTGACTGCTCAACTTTTGCTCTATTCATTGAATAGGGCATTTATCCCGCCGGTAAGCGGGGATGCCAGATAATATTTTAATGTTCTTGGGAGAAACGTCTCGCTTTGGGCCTTCTTAACTCAAATGTGCGCTTTATTACAAAATCTTCTGGAATGTTTCAAATTACTTCGATTTGCCTGGATCAACTTAAACCTTATATTCCTGCCATCAAAATTATCCGTGTAAAAACCACTGTAATTCCGAAACTGAGTGAAAGTGATAAAAACTGAAATCGGAAAACCGACATTCGGCAACATCAGACGTCAACTGTAGAAACCAAAATCTGCAAGCTCATGGCTAAAAAATAGAAATATCGAAAGTGGACTTGGAAAATGAAATCTGAACGTCAAATGCGAATAACTGTGTCGAGAAATAAAAAAAACCAATATACAGTAAAGACTAAATTCTATAATTAAGCGTCATAGTTCTAAAATGTATTTGTCGGCGGGTAGAGGAACATTGAGTGTATAGCTTATTGGAGAAAACAAGAATACACCTCATTGTGGTAAGTCAGATTACTAATTAGTTGCTATATATCAGCAACGCTATTCACATACGTCAATAATAAATAAATGGGGAATAATTCCCATGCACAACAAGTGCCATTTTATTTTGGAACGAATACGAAAAATTCGCATAGCAAACTTTACAAAAAAGAAAAGCGAATTTAACATAACTAGCTTACAAGAAATGAAATTTTTAGAATATTTTCAATGAGACATGACAGAGCGGAAAAATCGTGCACTGTAAGTACCTCCCGTTGTCCCATAGAAAGCCTTAGAAAAGTTTTCTAAGGCTTTGTATGGGACAATGGGAGGTACTTACAGTGCATGATTTTTCCGTTCTGTCATGTTTCTACATTTTAGGGTAGGACAAAAATTTAGTTATTTGTATACATTGTTTGGTTTCATTTGTTCAGGCTAGTTTTCTCCAGCTCAATGACTTATTTTGGTTTTGACAGGTCGCGTTAAGCAGAACTTGACAGTCTTTAACACGGTTTTGAAATCCATCCTACAGGTTTGTAACAGCCCCAGAAATTACAACGTCTGTAGGGAAATCGCTATCCGATGGGGAATAGTTTTTTTTTTTAAATTAAATTCTGAGCAATGTATGAAAAGCAAAGTTAAGATGGTAGCAAAAGGATTACATTGTCTTAATTTGCCTGCTCTAGAAAACGTCCGGTCGCGTTTTTAATCTTTCATACATTTGTCTATGACTTTTCTCAGCGAACTTGTATGCAGCTTACAAGTTCGTACCACCTGTGCAGTAAAGTTCGTCTGTAAATTGCTTGAAGATATCAGACTCGGCCATCCTGCTTGTGAAAACACATTACTGTTGTCAATGAGTTAGAATTTGATACACCTCATGCATTCTCTTTCTCTGTACATGTCGTGTACGTTTAATACCACGCGCATTCACTTTAGTTTGTATGAATCAATTATTTGCAGGTTGGGTATCTGGGAAAAGTTAAACCAAGAAGTTCAGGGGTTGCCATTTGGGTTTGAAAAACTGTAAGTAAGCAGCAATTTAAAATGAAATAAGTCTTATCAGAAATTTTAAAACTTTGGAAAAAGCACATATATGACAATGCTCCAAATTTCACTAGGCTGCAAAGAAACAAAGATCGCTTAGCTCACTCCAGCAGACAGACTCCAAAGAAACAAAGAGAATAGAAATACACCATTGCAAGTAAGTCAAGGTTATTTCCTTTCAAATAATTTTTACAGTCCAAGGTTTATAATAAAATTCAAACATGGTATAATACAGGTCTCCTGATAATATCACATACACCCCACTATCCTCTCCTCCCACCATACCATTCTAAAAGTTTAATTAAGGAAGTGTGTAGATGGTGTTGTCGTTTCTCAAAGACTTTGCCTCGAAAGGGAACTTTGCATATTACACTTCTCAGTCCTGAAGGTGCGGAACAGTTGAACAGTCTCCAGCAAAAATTGTAAAAGGAGCGATTTGTTGTTTACTTCTTGAGGATTTTGCTCCCTCCTAACTTGTTGGGTGCCCCTGTTCTGATTCTAACTCGATACGAAGAAAAGCATTCGGGCATCAGAGGCTTACACGACATAAACGTTAAAAGAGTTGTCCTGACAGACGCATTAATTAAGATAGACGCTCCTTCATGAGTCCACTGACTAACAAACATCTATAATTAAGGCCCCCTCCACACTAAGCCGGAGACATTTGAAAACTCCACAATCAACACCAGTCATTTTTTATTTGTGTTAGGGCAAAACTCGAGCAACAGAAGCAACTTCATTATTGTGGTTTTATCGTTTTCGAAAAGCTCAGTTTTTCAAATGTTTTCCTTCCACACTACTGAATCGGAAAGCTGGCGTTTTCAAACTCCTCAGTCCACCTTGAAGATCCTTTTTGAAAAGCTCCGTTTAACGTTTTCGTGACGGATCAGTATGGACGGTAGGCCAAACCGAAGAAATAAAGCTGAGTTTTTAAATTTCTGCGGCGTAATGTGAACTGGGCCTAAGATAGAGGGAAGCTCAAGTTTCCAATGATCAGCAGATATTTATATGGGTAAATAACCAAGCTTGAGCTTAATATACATTTTTATCGACATTGAATATTTTATTTTACGATAACTGCAAAAATTCACGCGCGCTCATTGGTTAAATTTTATTGTCCATATGCGGACAGACACATGAATTTGAAATTCACGTGACGCGTCAGCGAGCGAGAGCGGGCAATTCGACAATTTGTTATCGTAAAAAACAAATTGATGTAAGTTTTTAATGCATCTGTCCTGTTATTAACAATGAATTTCGTCATAACATTGTCCAAGTAGTCTGCGGATCCACTCGGCTATCCGCTCGTGGATCCACAGCTACTTTGACAATGTTATGACGAAATTCATGATCAATAACAGGACAGACGCTTAAAAAACTGGCGTCAATTTGTTAACTTGCAGGTTCATTATCTTATTAAAGTACTTTGGAGAGGTCCAAAAAGCCTGAGTTTTGGCCAAACTTGAAAGTAAGCTACCGCTGTAATTATAGTTCATATAACCAGTAACATGATATAACCAAATTGTTACTCGAACTTCCCAAAGGGAACGCCCGAGTTGAAATTCCGAATTTTGTTTTTTGTTCAGTCGCAAATCGCAGTGCCGCGACGTTATGCTGCTGACCAAATGGAACGCGGCCTCTGGTTCTGATCTTCGTTTAATTACTTGTTTAGAACTTAATGAAAAGAAAAAAGAGAAGTAGATGTTAAGGTGGCCTTTGAAAGGAAGATCAAGATGTACAGAATCCTCAAATCTCTCTGGTGAAGACATGCCGAGAAAACATGACGATCGGAGCGTTTTTAACTAGTAACTTTTAAATACGTGACTTTAGAGCTGCTTCCTGGACTTTAGAAAACAACAATGATAATGAACAGTATTACTTCGAACTTGAATTTAACGTTTAGAAGCCACATCCGACAGAATGACTGCATCGACAGAAACCCGAGCTTCGCTTTAGCGTGGTGAATTAATGCAAACATGCTGCGCTGCAGCGAAGCTCGTCTGCGAAATTTTAAACAGTTTTTTTCTTTTTTCTCTAAGATAAGTTTTTTTCCCTCATCGTGAATCAAAATGTCTTGGTTTTGAACTTCCTGTTACGTTTCTTTCATTTGGTTGCCTCTATTTGGGAATTTTAGGTTTCAAAAGTGAACAATACTTTTACACGTTGGAGTTCT
>JAHPZR010025862.1:0-5000 GCA_019787425.1 Platygyra sinensis
AAAACACGTGGCGATTGACAACTTAATTTAATCACACATTTTACGAAACAACCTTTAAACCTAAATTATTTACTGCTAGCGTTGAATGTAACGGTACTGTTGTTAAACTACCCAAAACAGAAAAGCCCATTCTTTTTCTAAATTTAAATTCTCGCTCGATGGTGGCGACCTCATGTTTTGGTTCACTCTCAACCTTGCTGTACACTTCCGACCAAAATTGGCACTGACGTTAGAAATTTTATCAGACCAAATGCACACGTTACCTCGGAATTGCGCTGGCCACACACTTTTCCTCTTCTTCGCTAGTTTTAGGAGGTCTAAATCTGCACTTTGCCATTTGCTCTGTGAAGCAACGTGTTCACTCGGAACTGACAAACAGCTAGGTAACAACGTGACATCAGTTGATGAATATTCAAAAATTGTCACAGCGCAGCAATTAGGTGATAGGATCATGCACATCATGCACATTGTTTTGAGGATCATGCACATTTTACGTCTCAAATATAACAGTTGAATTGGGAAATATTATTCAAATGATAATTTAAACTAATTTTCTTTGTTGGAGAAGTAATTTCAAAAACTCGTGCTTCGGGTTTCATCAGATTTCCAGACGCTCGAAAACAATAAAACCACTCGACCTGCGGCCTCGTGGTTTCAAATGTTTCTCCCATTTGGAAACCTGATGAAACCCTCGCACTCGTTTTTCAAATATTACTTAAACCAGTGTAATTTAATTCTGTAAAAATTCTCGCCTTAGTAATGTTTTTTATTATATTCCTGAATAGTTTCTGCAGCCAGGTGTGTCTTTCAATGTTAACTCAACGACATATAACACAAAATTGGTCTGTTGCAAAGTTTACTCTCTCGTGCTTTCAGGAGGCCTATTATTTACACAAAGTTCTCAAACTCGTTAATAATTCATCAAGTGAAAACAAAGAAAATCACAACTGTGATGGACGTTTGCATACGTGGTCTTACTTAGCATATATTTTGACATTTTTACTTCTCGGTTTACTCCTTAGTTTTTGTTTTAATTGAGAAGATATATCAAACACTCGAGACAGTGTTTCATCGGCTATCCAAACACCTCGAATTTCGTCAAAAATACTTTGCTGCTCGTCGTATTTTCAACTCTCTTTTCGGTGTTTGGATATCGCGATGAAACACTGTCTCGCGTGTTTGATATATTACTTATTGACATATCCAAGAGCTACGAGGATCAAGATGGAAACGGGTTAAGGTTTTCATCCCCTCATTTTCTCTCGGAATCAACATTAAGACGCTTCGCTGAACGCTCTTTTGAATTATGCACTGGACGTTTACAGAAAATTATGATTCTAAATGTGAATGTGTATCATTAATGATAGCACTATAATTATCCGGCAGCAGACTTTTACGGGACTTCTTTGAATTCCCAATCTTATTATAATCTTTGTCAGGTTTATTTTCCCTGACAGTATTTTTTTATGTAAACTCGAGAACCAAATAGAGCAGTAAGATGTGCAATTTTATTGTAACGCCTGCGTGGCCTGGGAAAATAAAGAGCAAAAAATGAGAATGAAAACGAGAATCCAATTATACTTGCTTTGCTTATCCAACAAGAACCCATATAATTGTCTCGGACGAGGAGCACCAATGACTTCATGAATGTTTTCAAAGTGTTACATCTCGTTTATTTTCTTTATACCGTTGCGTTTTGCCAGTGGGTTTTAACTTAACCTAGGGATTAAAACCTCAAGTCAGTGGCATCAAAATTTTCCCTTTTTACAGAGGATCATTTTCCAAGTTGAGTGGCTCAGATACTTTAATGCGACTTTTCCTCAGTTATGCTTTTGGTTATATAACGGGTGTTCTTCAGTTTTCAACATGATGTCAAAGCTCCAATTATTAACTTGGAGTTCTCCTAGTTAATGTGAAATGTTCGCACCATGTCAAAGGTCAAAAAAGGTAGCCTGACCATTTGACTCCTTGACTGTTTTGTTGAAGTTTTAAGAACAATCCGATACATCGTTTATTTATCAGCCATTTGCACGGGACTTTGAGCAGTTCCAGTCCTGCTTCGCAAGACAGATCTTAATCTGGCACCATCAGGCAGTCTTACTTGTAGCATTTTAAGATGAAGAAAGGGATTTAACGCAATTGAAATTTGAGATCACCACCGACTGCAAACAATTTTACTTTTCACTCATCTTTCCATGGAAGCCACCACACAGACGTCTTCGAACTTCCATGGACGGGAAAAGATCGACCATGAGGAATCTTAGGTTTCACTGTTTGAGAGGTTTCTGAGAGAAATTGGATCAATGTTAAACAGTTATTATAGGGTACTAGCCGTTCCGAAATTTAGCAGGGAACTGGGGTGAGTTTCAAAGTTGAACCAATCGATAAACTCACACCACCACATGAAGGAACACTTTGAGATTGGTCTTTTGATGAAGTATTTAAGAAGGGTTAAGATTTTTTAAGATTTTTTTATATGATTTTTATGATTCTATACGATTCCTAAAAGCATCATACTTGGCCAAATGACCCATCTCAACATGGTTGTATCAGTTTAATTCGGAACTCGCCCCAGTTTCCTGCTGAATTTTGGAACAGCCAATTGTAAGTTAAGAAGCAGACAGATAAGAGACCAATGGAGGTAGGTAAAGAAGATGGGAGGGAATGGGGGAAAAAGGAAAGAAGGGAGAAAGGATAAGAGAGAGTGAGGTAGGCATAACTGACCAAAATGCGCCTCTCGGATGGTTATGGACGATGGTTAACAGGTTGTCTTTTTAATTACTCATTGTAGGGTAACTAGTACTACTTGCTTACCGGCAGACGGTTTTTGCACTCTAACCCATTGCAGTGGCATCTTTCCCCGCATGAAACTGACTTCCTCTGGCATTTACATTTGCGAGTCGCACATGCTCCTCTACAGCGACAACCCTGCTTAAATCAATAAATGAATCAATCAATCGAGCGATCAATTGGTCAGTCAGTCAATTCGGTCGGTCAATCACTGAGTCAATTAATCTGTCGGGCAGTCCATCAGTCAGCCAGTTAGTACTTTAGTCAGTCAGCCAGTCAATGAGCCAGTCAATTAGTCAGTCAGTCGGTCGGCCGGTCGGCCGGTGGGTCGGTCAGGCAGTCCATCAGTCAGCCAGTTAGTACTTTAGTCAGTCAGCCAGTCAATGAGCCAGTCAATTAGTCAGTCAGTCGGTTAGTCGGTCAGCCGGTCGGCCGGTGGGTCTGTGGGTGGTGGTGGGTGGGTGGGTCGGTCGGTCGTCAGTTGGTCAGTCGGTCACCCAGCCAAGTGCGAATAAAGACAGGATTAGGGAAAGTAGTGGTTTAGTTTCTTTCTCGCAGAGGTTAGCCTGCTGCAAATTCTAAATGGCAAGGAATATCCGAGGGGATAGCGATCGATAGGCCATGTGGAAAAAAAGCTGGAATTACTTTACTCAGTTTCGGCTCATTCCTCTCCTCGCCTGCCCGAGCGAAAGCCCTGTACAGTTTCCGCGCTCAAAACTACTTTTTAGCCCACGCTAAAGAAGGAGGAAGAATCCCTTCAGTATCACTCTTTTTGTTGCGAAGCCACCAGGCTTCGCAGCAGACGCCAGGCTCATTTGAGATTTTTTGTTTCGTTTCCTCAGAAACGGAACGGTATTGTTTTCAGTTCAGGGGTGAACTATTTACATAGTGGAGGTAATATCCAATCAGAGTGAAGTTCGTGATTAGGGACTTAGACTACAGCAGGCTGCTACTACAGCTAATTCCACCGTGAGAGACTAGGCTGACAACTCCGTTCCCTCCGCAAACCTCAAACAGATTAAGATTTCGCTGTATGGTAACGGGGTGTTCAGCATTTATGTGCCTTTACAAAAATGGATACGTTCAACTTTATTCTACTTTCATATGACAAAGGCTTGATCAATGACAATGATTTCCTTCTCTTGTGTCGATCTTACATCTCAAAAAACTAAGATTTGCCTCTCAGCTGCTTTTAGAACCGCTGTAATTCAAACCACAAAACCAAATAAGCTTAACACTGATAAAAAGCTCGATTTTAGCACGGGTAGGATGTTCGTACAATGTGATAAGTCCGAAAATACAAAGCTTTCAATTCTAATAAAATGCAGTTTGAGCTTACAGTTTGAGCTCACAGTTTGAGCTTACAGCTCAACTTAGTAGATACAAAGCTTTCTTATCTGCGGCTGTTCAGACCGGTCAATAAAATATGACTGTCGCTTACGATAGGCTTCGGGATAGACGTTAAATTCTTTCAAATTTTCTGTACTAATGGCAAAGAAACAGTTATCTTCGAACGGATTTTTATGATTGAGTACTTTATCTTCAAACTAGGCTGTTTAAACAGTGAAAAAGCGTTAAAATGAGAAGTAAACAGCAGGCTTATACTCACGTAGTGAAGAGTACGTGAAACTAGGCACTTTCCCGTAGTAGAAAGCAAGAGCCATAGTGGAACACGCGACATGACGTCACTGGAAGTGATCTTCACTATTTGCCACCGTACTACAGCCTCGCCGTACCATATCTTAAAGTCCCTATTAACAATGTAAATACGGCGGCAAATTTTCCGTCAAAATTTGGTATATCGCAATCCTGAAATCGCAATGCAACATTTCAATTGTTACGATTCAAACTCTCGTTTCTCGTTATCATATTACACAAGAAAACTATGAATTGGACTTCTCACTGGATAGTGATAGTGAAAGCGTAATATATTTTCGAGATAGAAATGGTACTGTTTTTTGTTTCAGAGTGATTTATTGACGTAATGAGTATGAAAGTGATGAAGGTAACGCTTGTAATTCACAAGGTAAACATGTTTAGCAGAAATATCCTGTCGAAACAAAATTTAGTTTTGTGTCACGGAAACAAAAGGAACTTAAAATGCCATAAAGGCAGTAATAATTGTAGACTATATCTGTTTCCTTGCTTGATTTAAATGTCATTAAGATGACAACTGCGGGGACATAATTTCGGTCAAATGAGACTGTCAG
>JAHPZR010025862.1:10000-17500 GCA_019787425.1 Platygyra sinensis
AACTACCTACTTGTTTATCTTTGACAGCGACACATTCAAATGGAAATTGATCTAACAAACTCTGTATCTCTTTCTGATAATATCAAATGAATGCAACTCTGAGTTGAGATTCTGTTCTGACATTATCTTTCTGATTTGTTGGATCGAGTCGAATGAATACGTTCTGCAAACGTCGCATGTTTTTGCGGAAAAAAATTGCTGAGTGCTAGCGACGTGTTTTAAATTCCTATTCGAGCAAACAAATTATTTAACATAACTTGAATTCGATTCGGCACATGTAAATTACGGCGTTTAAATCAACTGTCGAACTTCAGTCGAATATTCGACTGATATGTCGAATTTAATTTTACATGCACTTAATTTGGCAATTCGATTCGGCGCATGTAAAATGCAACGTGTAAACTGGGCCTAAAGATGGCGTGACGCGACTTCGTGGTTGCAAAACCTTGACACGCTGCTAGAAGATGGCAAAACGCCAACTCGTGCGGTTGAAATGCGGCTAGATGATAACGACATGCAAACTCGTGGTTGCAAGACCTTTAAACACTGCTGAAAGAACTCGAAATGCAGTAACAAGACAACAAAACGCAACCTCCTGCTTGCAAGACCTTAAAGCGCTGCTCGAAGACCTCATGGTTGCTAAATGACATCTACCCGACAGCACCTTGCGCACTTGCTGAAATATTACCCGAGACCACCGTGCGCGCCTAGTTTGATAACATCGAGATTTTTTCGCATACTACAATTTACTTACTTACTTAATCTTTACATTTTTCAAATTCCTTATATGTATACATGCGGGGGATCCTAGGGTGCCTCCTCGGGTTTTGGCCTCTGGGCCAAAACCATGCGAGGGCAATAAATTGCATTACCTTCATACCAGAATTGTAGTAGTTTTATGGCTCAATTTTTACCTCTGCTTTAATTGGGTAAACCTGTATATTTTTTTAGGCAATTTAATTTCGTCAATGGGGAAGGGGGAATCTGAGAGCAATAATAAATTGGACCAACAAATGTGGAGAAATTTGCAATGATTACTTTCAAGTGAAGATGATGTGCACTAAAAACTCAGAGATCTGACGTTTGAATCTAGGTTGTTGGTCTTACCAACGTAGTTGGCCTTTTTATGAGCGATGTAGGTCTCTTAAAAGTTCTCAATTAGTAGTAAAATGTTTTCAAAGGATCCCTACCTAAAGAAAGCAGCTAAAACAGTCAAGCTGACCCCAGAAGAAGAACTATTCATGGTTATTGCCCCGGTGGGTACTAGATATATCCCTGCCAGGTGGGGAGGTGCGGCCTGGCCTCTCATGCCCTGACCCTGTTTAAGACAGATATCGCTGATTTTCCTACCCTGTTTAAGACAGAATTCCAATTTTTGATACCTTGTTTAACCCATTGACTCCTGGAACTTTTTGCCAAAAATGCATTTTTTGGACATTTTGGTGGTTTTGAGGCTGGATCTCGGCCAAATTAGCTTTAATCTGGTCGAAAATGCATTTGTAGCACGACAGCTAGTCCATCTTGCCACTAAAATGGTGTTTTATGAACTTTGAGTCTGTGCATGCGTAGAAATCAAAATGTTGAGATAGTTGGCCTATGTTTTTAGGCTTTTTGATTTTTGATGTTTTTTTTTCCTTTCCTTTTTCTCCTTTTCTTTTCTTTTCGCATCAGGCATTGACCTTTTACTGGGCTTGCTTGCAGTTAAAAGACTTCTAAGAAAGAGTCATCAAAGCGGCCAATTTTTACCGTGGAGCAGTTAGGTCTAGTGGCAGTAAATTTTGCTCTGAGTTTTTCACTCATCTTTTTGAGCATTTTTGTGCATATCTCAGGCGCCATTAAGCCGATCACTCTGATCTAGGCATCATTGGAAAGATTTTTCCTCCTGCAGAAGTTGAGTATAGATGATGCCAATTTTGATCAAAAATGATGACGTCAGAAGCGGAAGAAAGGCCAAAGTTCGTCACGGGCGGTTACGGGCGGCACAGGCGTTAATGGGTTAAGACATAAATTAAAAGTTGCGGTTACAAATTGTGTGGCTTTCTTGTTGTGTAATCAATGGAAATTTAATGTGCCTGGTATCAATGCCAAAGTCAACGGAAGTCAATATTAATTTACAAGGGCTTGTAAAAATTTTGCTGTTTGTCGTCCAAGAAAAGATATCTCCTTCAAGACAAAAATTGATAAATCGATACCCTGATTAAGACAAAAAATGATAAATTCGATACCCTGTTTAAGACAAAAATCCCGAAAAACATACCCTGGCTAGCTGCACGTCCCCTTAAGCCCTTATGAGGGAGTACCCCCCCCCCCCCCGGGTTATTGCTCATTAAACACATGAAGAGAAATTACTTGCTCCTACAAGTAGTAAGTATGTTCAACACAGGGACAAAACAACTAAATATTTATTGAGACTACAAAAAAAAACTAGCAACAGGAAGGTGGGAAACAGTGAAATGAGTCAAATTTAGTCAAAGTCCAGAGATGAAGTGGGAGAGAAAGCCCTTATAGTGGCGAAACAATATTTTCTATGAAAAAGTGTGAATTAAACACTACAGAAAATAGAAATCTACATATATATCTATCTGCCTTGATTGAGCAAAACACAGCCAGGGAACTTCCTTGGCCTTGGCCTTCCCTACGACAAGTTAAGTTCCAATACTTCTCCACTTTCTCAACACCCTGAACCACACCCACCCCGCCACCAAGTTCACTATGGAGATCGAAAATGATGGAATGCTCCCCTTCCTTGGTATTCAACTCCTAAACCGAGCGCCCCGTATCGAAAATTAAGTGTTGGTAAAGCCAACAAACAGTGGTCTGCTCCTCCATTACCACAGTCATGTTGATAATAGGTACAAGCGTGGCCTATTGTCAACTATGCTCGATCATGCATATCACCTGTCCCCGTCATGGTCTTACTTCCCTGAGGAGTGCGAATGACTGAAGTCTGTGTTCTCTAAACTCAGAAGTATCCCAAGCACCTTGTGGACTCTACTGTTAAAACCTTCCTAAATTTAAGGGTTGCTGACCAGTCTTTATTGCAGTCTAAATCTCGTGAAGATGCAGTTAAAAGATCTCAGTGTGAAGCTCCAGACTATTATCCAACTAGTGTTTACGAGCCGCAAGATTGCCCAGAAGTTCCCGACGAGCAAACCAAAGCCTCAGCTCATTGATCAACAATGTGTTGTGTATAACTTCAAGTGTGACCAGTGTGATGCTGGTTATGTCGGAAACACCTGTGGACATCTGTTCATACGCGTCGATGGACATAGGAGCAAGACCTCGTCAGTGCGCAAGCACTACCATAATAGACACCCAGGCAGGATTCTGGATGACCATCACAGTTGTTTTAAGGTGTTGAAATAATGCCAGAACAAGTTTGATTGTCTTGTTAATGAGATGTTACTCATTAAACAATTAAGCCCATGTTTAAATGTGCAATCAGACTCAATTCGCGCTAAGGTCATGGTTTAACTTATGCAAATTAATGACTCTAGACTCTTAGTTACTCTTGAAATTGCATATTTAATTTAGTTTCCCTTGACAATGGTGCCAAGATGTCGCTGAAACGTTGGACTCTTTTATAGTTAGTTTTTGCCTGTATATGCTTATCTAAATCATTGTTGAATAATATTATTATTATTGTTATTATGATTGGGAACATGTTTACTAAAGGTGCCTGGCCAAGTATTGATAAATACCCTTTACCAACACTCGATTGATATTTGATCAGCAATCCATCAACACCTTGGTTGACAGTCAAATCAACACACCATTGACATCTCAGTCGGCAGTCACATATAATTCAGTTGACACTTGGCCAACTCTCGCCTAACTTTTGATTGAATGCCAACCAAGTATTGATCAGGATGTCAATCAAGGGTATTGATACACACTCGACCATGCATGCCTTTAGCAGGCATACATTGTTATTTGATGATGTATGTTTTTTGTGTCTTAGTGTCGCTGTTGTGTTTTTCCTTTGCTACGTGACAAACAATATTGTAAGTAAATGCACCTTTCTTGGACATAAAGTTCTACGAGCTGTGGTTGGTTCCAAAACCTCAGGTTTCTGTAAATTAAAATAGCTAAAAATTAATCATTAACATAATTAATTAACATTTGTGGCTACTAACTATAATTAATTCAATTGTAATAAATCCTCATAATTATAACTTTTCGAAATTACTTTTATCATGACCCAATAAACAAACTAAAATGTAAAAGGTTTCACACGATCATAAGAGTGCTCGATGCAAATACATGCAGAGCGAAATACTAATTCAAGATAGAAATTGTAACACAGTTATCATGACCCAATAAAAATACTTACAGTCAATTCTACAGTTGCAGCCTGATCATCACTTTGGACTTAAAGATACAAAATAAACAACAACAACAAAGTTAGTATGTCACTTCAGCATTTCATTTGTAACAATGAAGAAAAATCTAAAGTTTCCTTTGTATAGGGATTTTACAAAGGAAAGGGCAACTGTTCCAGTCTTTTTTACAAGACCGTCTAACAGTCTTATAGCAAGTTGCCAATGGGCTAGTTTTAAGTGAAAAGAAACAATTCTATTGCTTGTTATAGGATGCCTCATTTCGGTTGTAGTATTGGATTTTCTGTCTAGATGTCATATCTTCATGCCCTCTTGTTAAATGTACATGCATCTTTTAATGAGTCATTGAAACCCTTGGTGTTATGAAGCATTTAAAGCATAACTTTAGATGGTTTGTCTGTATTGTGTGGTTCCAGAAAATATCCATACCCCCACCACGGAGGGAATTGGAAATTCCGAAGGGGAGGGGGGGTCAAAGACCCAGGACATTCCAGAGGGGAGGGGGGTTGTATGATCGAGTTAGTTTCCAGAGGGATTCGAGAGGTCCTTTTTGATTCAATACGGATTTGAGTGGCGATCAAGCTGTTCAAAAATCCTTTCTTACCTACTAAGTAGAACTTTCACATGAAAAATAATCGCTTGAATACTTGTATTTGGCTCACATTATATTTGAAATACATTTTCTTTCTTCAAAAAGCACTTTGGAAGCTAACAAATGTGAAGAACGTGCCGTTGCGTGAAAATGGCCGCCATTACTTGTTACCAGTCCTCATGAAATCACCTTCTGGACCGAAAGGCACTGGAGACTAGCCTAGTTTGTTTTCGCATCGGTCTTCGGAGTGTCAGTCGATTTCGTTCTTGAAAATTAGTTTCTTTATAAAGGTAGAAATGATGTTATGATTTTGCAAACTTGAGAATTTCTTATCCCTGTTTATCTCTGCCTATTTGTATGTAATTTTGCTGCAAAATTGGCTTTCGTTCCGAGTCTGTTGTCGATCGTGTTCGCAGTAAAAGTACGGTGTCAATTTCATCCACACTCATTTTCAGTCCTTCAATGGAAATTGTACCTACAAAGGGAGTTTGTCATGTAGGAAGGTAATTTAACATTTTATCTTTTCTTTTAAAGCATGTTTCACTAAATTGCTGAGTGCTTTCTATGCAAGTATCTTCAGATATAGATGTTACAATCGATCGAGAATATTTAGCAGTTATGTGCAACGCAAATCGTTAAATGTTTGGAGTGTTTACTTTTACTTTAACACACTTCCTTGCCAAAACTATTTTTTCCAGAGGGTATGGGGGGTGTACAAAATAGTAGTGGAAATTCCGGAGGGGTGGGGGGGTTATTTCATTGGTCAGAAAATGGAAATTCCGAGGAGGAGGGGGGGCTTACATGAAATTCCCTCCGTGGTGGGGGTATGGATATTTTCTGGAACTACACATTGATAAAAAAGTGAAAACTATGACGTTAATCGAACAATACCCTTGATCTATACCCTTAGTCGATATCTCGATTGGTATATGTACTTGATTGAAATACAAATCGATACTTGGTCAACACTCAGTGGACAGTCTTGACCAACAGCCAGTTGATAGTCAGCCGAGTGTCAATGGAGTGTTGCTCCAGTGTCAAACAAGGTGTTGATAGAGTTTCAATTGAGTATCGATCAAGGTGTCAATCAAGGGTAATCTTGACATGGTCGTAGATGCAGTTAACTAGTACACATGATCCATCTTGAGAACTACCTGTAGGAGTTTCTAACGGTAAGTTCCCTTGATCAGTTAATGGGCGTCTGTCAAAGAAACAAAATATTAAATGGTGATTTAGTTATTGCTTCATCAAGTACTACATATTATTATAAACTAGTACTAAAAATAATTGTTTTTATAAAATTTAGACAAAATTCAACCACAATCCAATATGATGAATTGAAATTGTGAAAAATAAGAAGGGACGAAGAAAATGAATACAATGGTTCACTACCTAGCAGCCATATCCGATGTAGGTTGTAAAAGTGATCTTGCCATTTCACTAACAAGTTTTGATGCCTAGAAATCAAAGCATATTACCAACAACAAATTAAAGTAACACATATTTTTCAGAACTTTATTTTTCATGGCAGACAACTTGTACAAAATGCCCCTTTAAATGTAGGTCACAAGTTAGGTCCAGTAACACATGTAAAATTTATTACAGATTTATTATTTGTGACATTTTCTTTGTCAAATTGAGAAGTTCTTTCACACACCTTAGTCAATGTAGTGTCATTCAATTCACCCTTCTGAGCTAAAATAGAATAAGAGAGCAGTTTAGTTATAACACATCATGGCTTTCAAGACAGGTCTAAGCATGGGTGAGTAGACAACTGTCACATCAAAATCAAAGTATCATTTTATAATAAGGTAATGATACTTTTCTAATCTTCAATTTTTCTCATCCTGGGAGACCCAAAATCATTTAGTGAATTAAGTCAAAAGGAAGAAAATGGGCAAGGCCTGGCGGAGCAAATGAATGTAATCTCCCAACTACGTGAAGCAACTTTCTGCTCCCGTGGTAAAAAAACTTTAGTTAGTGAATATCTATCCTTAAAGTGGTACAGTGGAACCCCGTTAATACGACCACCTTTGGGCCATGGAAAACCGGTCGTATTAACGGGATGGTCGTATGAAAGGGGTTCTTTAAATAGGAAAATGACTGACCAAGCTTTTTTTCAGGCCAGAATAAAGTGACCATAATAACGAGGTGGTCGCAAGGCGGGGTTCCACTGTACTATGATCAAATTTTTACCTCTTGATATTTTAGGTGTATCACATAGAATTCCATGAAAGAATCAAAACACCATTTATGGTTTGCAAATATCTGCATTAGTTCTGAACATAGTTGATATAGAATACTGTTTATGAAGCCCGGCAAACAACAAAAAGGGAAACATAGATGGCGAGATTTTTGTTGGAAGGTCCACGACAGTGCAGAATCCTTTGTTTTGCCCTCATACACTATGCATAAATTACGTAAACAACACGTTTCTATTGGTTAGTTTCTCAGAACGGAGTAAACCACTATTGTATTTTGTGCACCGTCAAGGCCAAAAAAGTGAACAAAAACACAAAACAAAGAACTTTGTCGAGTTTCATAACCATCCCCCTCTATTAACTATGT
>JAHPZR010025864.1:0-22500 GCA_019787425.1 Platygyra sinensis
AACTCAACAGAGCCATCTTCCATCCATTTCCATAGGTGTGGCTGCCATAGTCTTGACCTCTTTGTCTTTCAAAAGACTAAAAGTTTAGCTTTAGACGACTTCCTGTAAGAAGAATTCAGAATTAAATTACAACCACCGACAGGAGTAAGCTGGCCCTTTATTTTTCTCTCTCTCTCTCTCTCTCTCTCTCTCTCTCTCCTCTCTCTCTCTCTCTGCTCTCTCTCTCTCTCTCTCTCTCTCTCTCTCTCATCTCTCTCTCTCTCTCTCTCTCTCTCTCTCTCTCTCTCTCTCTCTCTCTCTCTCTCTCTCTCTCTCCTCTCTCTCTCTCTCTCTCTCTCTCTCTCTCTCTCTCTTTTAATGTATTGTAAGTAAGTTTGATTTTCGCTGTGCAAGATTTGTAAGTCGGGTAAGTAATCTAATTATTTTGTAAATATTGTAAGTAGTGTAAGTATTAGTATTGTTAGTAGAGTAAGTAGGCGTATTGTATTGTAGGTAATGCAAGTAGCATAAGCGTTAGTATTGTAAGTGGCGTAAGTAACAAGTATTGTAAATAGCGTAAATAACTGCATGAACATTGTTAGTAGTGTAAGTCGCAATTGATTAATGTTAGTATTGTCAGTAATGTTAGTATTGTAAGTAATGTGTGCATCTCAATTTAAAAAAAAAAAAAAAAAAAAAAAAAAAAGAAAGGACATCCTTTTTTTTCCCTGTTTTGTCTCTCTCTCTTTTAATGTATTGTAAGTAAGTTTGATTTTCGCTGTGCAAGATTTGTAAGTCGGGTAAGTAATCTAATATTTTGTAAATATTGTAAGTAGTGTAAGTATTAGTATTGTTAGTAGAGTAAGTAGGCGTATTGTATTGTAGGTAATGCAAGTAGCATAAGCGTTAGTATTGTAAGTGGCGTAAGTAACAAGTATTGTAAATAGCGTAAATAACTGCATGAACATTGTTAGTAGTGTAAGTCGCAATTGATTAATGTTAGTATTGTCAGTAATGTTAGTATTGTAAGTAATGTGTGCATCTCAATTTAAAAAAAAAAAAAAAAAAAAAAAAAGAAAGGACATCCTTTTTTTCCCTGTTTTGTCTCTCTCTCTTTTAATGTATTGTAAGTAAGTTTGATTTTCGCTGTGCAAGATTTGTAAGTCGGGTAAGTAATCTAATTATTTTGTAAATATTGTAAGTAGTGTAAGTATTAGTATTGTTAGTAGAGTAAGTAGGCGTATTGTATTGTAGGTAATGCAAGTAGCATAAGCGTTAGTATTGTAAGTGGCGTAAGTAACAAGTATTGTAAATAGCGTAAATAACTGCATGAACATTGTTAGCAGTGTAAGTCGCAATTGATTAATGTTAGTATTGTCAGTAATGTTAGTATTGTAAGTAATGTGTGCATCTCAATTTAAAAAACAAAAAACAACAAAAAAAGAAAGGACATCCCTTTTTTTCCTGTTTTGAAAGGGTCGGCGGATTGTTTGTCTCCACTGCCATTGTGAAGGAAGGCATTTGGCACAAGATCTTCAATGTGCTTGTTCCAGGTTTTTCTTGTAATATCCTCAATCCTGTCAAAGTACCTCTCAAACAGCTCAGCGCTAATTAAGCGGAGGCAGCCCAGTCTGTACAGTGATGGGGCATGATCAACAGCACCATGATAATAAATTACACACAGTTTTCGCAATTTCAATTATTTGGGTAGAGTTAGAAGCCTAGGGATAGCTTGGCCATGTCTGAAAGATATATTGTAAATAAGGCGAAGTACTGATCTTGGGCTTCGTTTCTTCTCATTTTCATGTTATATGAATTTAATCTCAAAGCATAGAAGGAGGAGATCCTTTTCATACTCTTGAAGTAGATTTTTGTTGGCTAAGGCTACGGAGACCTTTAACCTGGCTCTTCTGTAGTCGCTTGCTTGTAGTTTGTCCTTCTTTAACGCCAGAGTGACGATTTTTTGAACAGCAATAGGACATCTACATCTGTCATATACAGAGGCAACTCTGTGAGAATGTTGGCTGTGTGTAGAGAGGTTCGAAGAAAAGGACTTCATGATCCTGTAGGTTCAGTGCATCGAGTGAATGTTGCTGGGGTCCAAACAACAAAGCTGGTAATCTTGTCCGTCTTGGTAAATCTGTGAACCTCTCAGTCTTGTAGCATCCTTTTGCTCCCAGTGTATCAACTCTTCTTGAGTTTAACTCTGCTCTGATGTCATCGACTTTGAGGAATTTAAAAGGAGCAGTAGCATCAAATTTTCCAAATTTTCCTTTAACACTAAGCCTTGCTTTTCTTTAAGGGATTAGTACTTTTGGTAAGCCATGCAATTATACTCGCTGGCCGGTCTCATATCTCCACGGCATCCAGCACAACCAAATTCCCACCTTTCTGTGTGCACTCCCTTCTGGTTGGAATAAAGGCACGTTGATCCGAATCTCCTGCACCGACAGCACCTAGCATGCCGAGGGATGTGGGGCCTCTATTACTGACTGTATACCCTTCTCTTTTCTTCATTCTTTTCCCTGTATTCCTAGTTGGTGAGATGGACAGCTGGATCGAACACTTCTCGTACTAGAAACAGCATAAAATCTGAACTGGCTATGCTGGAATGGTCATGCCATATAATTCAGTGACCAGTTCTCTCTCGCTTATTTAGATGTTGACGAAGTTGATGATCGCTTATGTCCTCATGGTCCTCATGAAGAACTTGTAGTCTCGTCTTCATTTCATCAAATGTTGTCATGCTTTCATATTTTTGATTGCTTCTCAGTCTCAGTAGATCCTTGTGAAGATTTGCACTTTGTTCCCAGATTTCTTTTAGTGGATACTTTCTGGCAGAAACGTTGCACATTTTGAATGTTTCCCCAGAATTGAGAATTAGCTTTGTATATTCATTGTCTAGAAAAAGAATTCCAAAATTGAATTTCCCTGAGGCAATCTTTTCTCTGATTGCCTGTCTTATATTGTTTTTTTCGAGGACCAACTTGCTTTTTCAAGGCACGAATTTGTCCTAGTAGGTAAAAAAATTAGTGTTAATCAGGTTGTAATAAGGGCAAACATCCATTTCACATCAACCTTTCATAGTGATTATAAATAGTGGAGGGCTGATAGGCTGATTTGAGGCTGTCTCTCTAAGAACCACCCACTCAATTTCGCTTGAAAATAATTTTGCCTGAAACTCTGGCAACTGAAAGACTTTACCAAGGTTATAATAAAACAAGATTTCTTTTGATTCGAAATGATTTTCTCGTCGCGTCAGGAGCCATTTAATATTTCGCCTCGTCAAGGCCCGTCGCGCCGTCTCCAAAAGCATAAAATTGGCATTTTTCGTGACGCCGTAAAATATTTCATTCTCAACGCCTAGTATTGAGTCTTATATCATTTTGCTCATAAACCTTTCTAGTTTTCCGAGATACTAACCAATTTTGTCTCAATTTAAGTCGCAAGACGAAATCAAGCATATTACTGAACACTATTATTCGCCATCGAACGATGGCTGGAAATGGCCCTCATTTAGAAGCTAATTTTTAAAATTTGGGACCTAGCTGGAACCTCTAGTCTACACAGCTGCAAAATGTAGTCCTTTATCGGCAAAAATATGCAAAAACCCCAGTACGATTTCAGTATTTCAAAAGTTATGGCCGTTTGTATCAGCACATGTACGAGCATTTCCGACATTAAAGCCTATATCAAAATCGACCTATCCGAGCAGATTTTATTATAACTACAGCTTACCTGCTTCGAAACTTGGGTTTATTTCCAACTTCAGTCACTTTCCAAGCCTTCACGTTGCTGAATCAGTCACTAGCAGTTCCAGTAAATTGGTAGGTTTTGCCTTCGAAACTTGCATAATCGTGTTGGAAACTAACAAAGCTCAACTCCATGGTCACATTTTGGGCTAAAATACCCTATCGAAACATCGTTTCAGAGCTGGATTTCTTCAAGAATCAGATACCAAACTAATCAAGTCTGGTATCAAGGAGAAAATCAAGCTTTGAAGGTTTAAATTTAGAGGAAACCCCCCGTTTAGATCGCTGGAAGATCAGATGAGTACGGTACAACCCTCTCTGGTATGCACTTTAAATAAGGTTATTCAAGTGTATCTAGAACTTCTCCATAATTCCCTAATACCCCTCTGTGTTTTTTCGGATTCCCCTGTATTCTCCTGCTTTCCCCTATATTCCCGTGTATTCTCCTGTATTCTTTTGTATTCTCCTGTATTCTCTTGTATTCCCCTGTATTCTCCTGTATCCTCCTGTAATCCCCTGTATATACCGTATTTACTCTTATAAGCGCCGCGATGCTTATTTAATTTTTCGCGCCACAACTGAGTGTGGCGCTTATTTGAGGGGGCACTTATTGGAGGGCGGAGCTTATTTAAAAATTGTACCAGACAAATTTACTTTTACTATATTTTTATTCAATGGTACACTTTCTATCTGTTAAGGGGGGAGAAACTTAACTACAAGGCTGTTGCTAAGGAAATCTCAAAACCTCCTTTTTCTTGGCTCCTGAAGTCCAGTGGGCATCAAAGTTTACCGTGTTTGTTCGATTCACGTTTCCTTTAAATGTTTCCAACCACGCCCACATATGGTATGTCACGTGACCACAATAGAAAACGTCTAAAAACTCGGACTGATCATGAGTGGATCGTTTTCGAAATATAACAATACGTTTTGCGAAAACACGGCGTTAGCTACAACTTGTAGTATGCGTTTGAGGAAATGCACAATATTTCGAAAATTATAGATCTTTATGTGCTTTTAAAGCACTTAAAGATCTATAATTTTCGAAATATTGTGCTTTTTAAGCACTTAAAGATCTATAATTTTCGAAATATTGTGCTTTTTAAGCACGTAAAGATCTATAATTTTCGAAATATTGTACATTTCCTCAACGCATACTACAAGTTGTAGATAATGCCATGTTTTGGCAAAACGTATTGTTATATTTCGAAAACGATCCACTCAGTCCGAGTTTTTAGACGTTTGCTATTGTGGTCACGTGACATACCATATCTGGGCGTGGTTCAAAACATTTAAAGGAAACGTGAATCGAACAAACACGGTAAACTTTGATGCGCACTGGACTTAAGGAGCCAAGAAAAAGGAGGTTTTGAGATTTCCTTAGCAACAGACTTGTAGTTAAGTTTCTCCCCCTAGACTGAGCTTGTTGCTTTTGAGCAAATTTGGCAGTGTTTACCAGTAGGGATGTGCGTAATTAAGGGTAAGAAAGCTACATATTTAAAAGTAACCCATCCTGGAATCAAATTATCCTATTTAACTGAAATTTGCCAGACGAGATGTTATAAGTTGTGTTTACTTATCGAAGTCTTAAAAAGCCCCAAGCTTCAATCAATTAGACTGTAGCGCTGCATATATCTACGATTTTCCTTCGCTGAATGCTGTGTCAGTTTTGTGTGTTTTTTTTAACAGATATCACGTTACAGATCTGTCAATTCTTTGTTTTCACGTGACGTCATCATTTTCCAAAATTACAAATTAGCAATCCTACTGACCTTATCAAAACTTGGCGTTTTACGATGTTTAAGCTCGATAAGTTTCCTCCTTTTCTCACTGAGGACATTTGAATTTCCAAGTTTATGCGTTGCGTGACATTAAATGGATCATGCGTAGGTCAAAAGAGTAGTTATTGCTTACGTTTTTGGTAACTAGACAGTTCTTGCACTAGAAGAAATATTACTTTCAATGTCTCACAACTCTAGAGTAATGATTTTTCGTTTCAGTTTTCAGTGGCAAAACTCAATAACAGATGTTTCTGTTGGTTTCCGGCGGCCATGTTGGTGGCCCTCGAAGGGCTCCAACATGGCGTCTCCATACAAAGCTCTATAAATTTAGGTGAAACTGATTACCGAATAACGCGACAATGAAAAACCGCACAGACCTAAATCTCGGCGATGTTTTTTGTCTATCAATTATCTATCATATACCTGATTCTTGACTTAATTTATTGAATGGTTACGATTTTTATTTTCGATTCAAACCACCAATAAAAACCTTGTCAATACAGTTTTTTTCTTCTTAAAAACCACAAATAATGTTCCGTACTTATTTTTCCTTGTTTTGCTGCCAAAGAACACCTCGAAACAGCACCAGCAACAGCAGCGGCAGCTAAAAAAGAGATTTTAACGGGGGGAGGGGGGAAGGGGGTGGAGGATGGTGATGGTACTTCTTCCGGCATATCATAGTTTCACCTCTACACCCTCCTTGAATGAGGTAGAAAAGACAACAACACTACCGTCTGAACAAAGTTCGTTTCTTTTTTTAACAATCCATTTCATTGTTTCGTTTTATTGTTGACAATCAGATCAGTTGATCCATCTTGTTTCTGTAGATATCCTTGAGCTGCCATCCCATTTATCTTAAAATGGATTCAACTACAGTTTGGCAGGGTTAATGAAAATTAATTTCCCTCCACAAGAATTTTGCTTTTCATGTCGGGGAAGCATCTCACGACCAAGGATTTCAGTACGATCCGTGGAAAATGTAATCCAAGTTTACGTTCATGGATCACAAACATGCAATCTCGTTCTTTATGAGCTTTTAAAATAAACAAGAAATTATCAACACTAATTTGGTGTAATTTCATTTCATTAAAGTGGTTTTGTGGTGACTATTGACAGGAGCAACAAGAAATTACTTTTCTTGAAAGTAAAAGTTTCAGAGCGGAATATAAGACCGTCGGTGTACAAACCTAGGCCTGCGACGATCATATAAACGACAAAACTGAACGCAAGCAAGATCTTCGCTGGAAACCCGGGGGGTTACTTTTAACAAAGTTTAATACGGGGAGGCTCCGTCGTAACGTCCAACCCCTTACCCTTTTATATACCATTTTGGCAGAAAAGGTACCCCTTTTATATACCTTTTATTGCAAAAAGGTACCCCTTTCACATACCTCTTGTTCCCATTTTCATGTAGCGCTTTATAAATAAAGTGATACAGCCATAAGGGGCATCTGTTCGAAATATTATAATTAAGGCCCTTTTAGATACCTAAATGACCAATTTCCCTACCCTTTTATTTACCTCAACTTGTGAAATCCTTGCCCTTTTATATACCTGAAGCGTGAAAATGTTACCCCTTTCGGGCGGAGCCTCCCTGTATAGGCCATTATAGGGAGTACCCCCTCCCCCCCCCCCGGCTGGAAATCCTGACCTAGCAATGATAACACGTATTATCCCAGTGATCTGTCTTCTATGATTTTTTCGTAAGTTACGTCGTATCCTATGTTTCCTCATTATTAAAATTCAGCTGCAGTAAATAGACACCCGCTTCTGACGTTTTTCCTCCACCATCTCGTTTGCTTGCTAATAACTGAAGGAAAACTAACCCACCACCAACCAATCAATCAATAATCAATTAATAACTTTATTTATGTGTCCGGTAGATCTAGCCTACATATACGTAAACTAATTGGGGACACCTAACTACTAGTGAATTAAAAGTTAAGAAGAAATTAAGCTTTAAACTTATTTAAAAATTCCGAATTCATGACTTTCTGATCTAACTTTGATGCACTGCTAGGCGATTTTTCTAATCCGAAAGAACAGTTAATGTTTTCAAAACCATGGAGAAACCTTCAAGTGACATCGAAATTGCGACCCAGTCGTCTAACCTTTTGATCTGTAACGCGTCACGCCCTCCGAAAACGAGAAAATCGATGTAAACTAGACGTTTGCAGTAGTCCCAAAATTAAATTTCGGGTGACGCTTCGCTCACTGTTAACTTGCAGTTTGCTCTACATAAAAACAAAAAAAAGACAGCGAACTGAGGATCCAGTTTGTTTTTGCAGCGTGACGTTAAAAATAGAATTTTCGCGGGAAAATTTAGTCTTGATATAAACGGCATAAATTTGGCGAGTTTGAAATGTTTGCATAAGTTAATCACGATGTCACAGCTTAAATATTCTATTTTGCAGTCCAGCTAACTATTTTGTGCAGATCTTTCAGCAAATCATGGATAACAAGCGCAGAAAGTCGGAATAAGGTGATATTCTTCGCTAAACATTTGGCGGGAAATATGTCTGACCAATGATTTCTTGGGTCTTTGCGAGACCAATTACTCCGATTTGCTTGTAGATACCAATTTTAACTAAACTGAATATTGATATCAGCGTAAAAGACTATCGGAAAATCGTCTTTTTGTGGAAATAAACTGCCGCACTTTTGAAAAACGACTCGCTGAAAATGGCTAAAATTTAGGTCACGCTCCTTAACGATTCGGCGATGATATTTGGCACCTCGTGAAAACCGTAGAATTAAAGTGAAAAGATTCAAATATATGTCAGTCAACTAATAAGGGGCCAAATATTATTGCACGAAAATAAGAGTTTCTGGAATATGTACGAAGTATCTTTTAGGCTCACCTAAAGTTGCCCGAAATTTCGGCCATTTTAGACCGCTTGAGAGGCCAAAATCATGATGAGGTGATATCTCGAAGAAAACAAACGCCTAACTCGGCAAATATCATGGTTGTTAATCTTTTCGGATAGCTTTTATACTGTGAAAAGATGAAGGTAAACGGCCGACCTCGATCTTTTGGTTCTGCCCGGTTTTCTCTGACAATGACACTTAATGTCGGAAATGCTCGTACATGTGCTGATACAAACGGCCATAACTTTTGAAATACTGAAATCGTACGGGGGTTTTTGCATACTTTTGCCGATAAAGGACTACATTTTGCAGCTGTGTAGACTAGAGGTTCCAGCTAGGTCCCAAATTTTAAAAATTAGCTTCTAAATGAGGGCCATTTCCAGCCATCGTTCGATGGCGAATAATAGTGTTCAGTAATATGCTTGATTTCGTCTTGCCATTTAAATTGAGACAAAATTGGTTAGTATCTGGGAAAACTAGAAAGGTTTATGAGCAAAATGATATAAGACTCAATACTAGGCGTTGAGAATGAAATATTTTACGGCGTCACGAAAAATGCCAATTTTATGCTTTTGAAGACGACGCGACGGGCCCTGACGAGGCGAATATTAGTGGCTCCTGACGCGACTAGAAAATCATTTCGAATCAAAAGAAAACTTGTTTTATTCTAACCTTGGTAAAGTCTTTCAGTTGCCAGAGTTTCAGGCAAAATTATTTTTCAAGCAAAATTGAGTGGGTGGTTCTTGGTGAGACAGCCTCTTAATATGTATGAGTGACTCTTGATCATGAAAACAAAGTGAGCCCACGCTGGCAGCTATTTGGTGTTTCAGGCAAGATCCATGTTCCTTCAGTTCACGAATACTGGACTCCATTGTAGGCATAATGTTATACCTGTGTACAGTCGTCTATCTAATATTCACCCCGTATTATTTTCTTACCTGCACTTACTGACTCAAAAGGAGTTATGTCTGCTCCCTTTGACTTCAAAAATTCCTTCATTATTTGTCTTCCATTAGATGGTGTGGTATCGTTGGCATTTCCTCTGTTTTCGTACTCTCTTGCCTTTGTTGACCAGCAGACAGGTTCATGGGGTAGCTTCTCACATACTATAAAAGCTGTTCAGTGTTCCCTGTGATTTCTTTGGGAATGTGTAAATGGGTCTTCATGCCAGGTGGGGTTTTCTCCAGCCGAGATTTAGCTTGCTGAATAATTTCAAAAGATTGGTAAATTCCCTTTCAGCCAGGGATGTTCTCTGCGCCAAATGAGAATCTACATCATTTTCTTTCCACACAGCTTCAACATTAGCCTTGAATTCCGTTTGCTTTTTCAAACGCCGTTGTTTTCTTTCGTTTGAGCTTTGCTTCCCCTGCATGTTTAACTGTGGTACAGCAGGTAGTACCTCACTAAACGACTTGCCCAGTTATTCCTTGCATGTTTGGTCATATACTGAAAATAACATTCTCCAAAAGCTTTGAGTTCTCCTTTTGTTGGTTGTGCTTTCTTGGAAACATGGTT
Organism: Platygyra sinensis; assembly: GCA_019787425.1. Taxonomy (NCBI): domain Eukaryota; kingdom Metazoa; phylum Cnidaria; class Anthozoa; order Scleractinia; family Merulinidae; genus Platygyra; species Platygyra sinensis. Next base: position 9,893 of record JAHPZR010025864.1, read on the forward strand.
TGCAGATGTGTTTTCTGTGTCAGCAAAATGGCCCTTTTTTTTTTGGCTTTCGGGAAATTTTCACTAAGAGATACATGGAAACTTTTGCAGCAATTGCAATTTGAACGCTGCGCAGATTTTGTCGAAGTTGTGTTGTTTGGACCATTAAGTACGGCAAAAGTGTTCAAGACAGGACTGCTTGTCCGCTTTATTTGTTCATTGTGATATTTGTCATCAATGATTTTGTAGCTCTTCATAAATGCAACTGTTGACGTAATTTTTACAGAAACTGCTATCAGAAAGGTGAGGTAAGGTGAGGTAAATTTCATATCTTTAAACAATGAAGTTTAGCTTAAATTTATCTCTGTTAAGTACCAATAGTTTGTAGTCTTTAAACTGCGTAGTGTAGAGGTGAAATCTTTCATCTATAGCACGCTTTGTAAACTGGCCTTGCATTTCATTAGAAGCTCGGGATATATTCTTAAAAGCATTCGCTTTTGTCTTCCAGAGGAAGACTCTAGCAAAGCCGCATCTTAACTCTCTCCGTCATTTTCAAATTGCCCGCCAATCGGCCAAAAACTAAAGCAATTTGCATGCGCAGCGTCTAGAATTTCAACTGAAACTCATTAATTCCGATGTATCTGAGCTCCTTTAAGTACCGTATCTGACAAAAAATGCACCTCATGAGACAACATAAATTATGGTTTCGTGACCACAAACAGTTCGAAAAACAGGCAAAATTTCCAAAATTCTTAATGAGTTTATTAAATTTCTGCATGCCTCTTCTTCGATTCTACCTCAATAAAAGTAGAAATGATACGATTACGGAAGGAAGATCAGCGTTGAGTCGTATTCATCACTTTCGTCCGTCATCTTTGTTTGGTTTTCAAAGCGATTTTTCTTTTGGTCAGATGCTCAAGAAAGAGAGTCGCCAGTGTTTTCTTTTAGCGGTATCTACCTATCACTTTAGCTGCCAAGCTTTTTAACGGGCGGTCGCTCGTTTCAAAATGGCGCCCATTTCAGTCTCTCCTGCTAGTTTAAAGGAAACGGTTGCTTAGTTCATTAAGTTCAACTAAAGTAACTCACGAAACCAAACTTTGTTATGTTCTTCTATTGTTGTCTGGAGGGAATGGCAAACTTTGGTAAGGCTACACTTCCCCCTATCCGGGAATCGTAATAAAAAATCACACCCGAGAGTTTTTATAACTCACCTTTCCGGCCAGAACCCTGAGGAGAACGGTGTGCTGTGCATAAAAATGCCTCTCTTTCTGAAGGTTTGTATCTTCTCGTCGCCCCATTTGATTTCTGTCAAACAATTGACGTGACGTCACAGGTCACGTGAGGGGGGCAATAAAAGACTAAGTCAGCAAAAGGAAATTAAGGCTAATGAGTACCGTTAGCTTGCCGAGTTGTGGGCAATTTTTTGTCTCCGAGCCATGCGTTAACATGCTTGAGACCCACACGGCATCAACGAGCGCTTTTTCATTCAACTAATTTATTCTGTTGTTTTTCACGTTACCATGTAACAGCCAATAGCGTAGCTCTACCTTTCTGTGTTCAAATCACACGCAACCCACAATTCCTCGATTTGCTCCGATGACGGGCTTACGCTCAAAGCGTCGTCTTTCGGATCTCTCTACGGTGCCCAATTCACATTATTAAACCAGTTGATAACACCAAATTACCCTGCGAACAACAAGTTAACTTCAAAAAACACGTGGCCTCGATAAGCTTTAAAGTTAAGCCCACCATATAGTCAAGAGATGCTGGTAAGCGAATACCTTGTTTTAACAGGTATCAATTGACTATAAAATGGATGTAAAAGAACAAAGAGGGACGATACAAACCGAGGGTGCATGTCTCTGTCAACCTATTAACTGAAGTATGGCTGCCCTCTTGCGCGACTCCGTCGTCGTCGCCGTCTTCGTGCGTATGCGCTCACCAGGAATACAGATAGCCATGATAGCTATGAGAAAGTCAATTCATGGATTTCCTTTTCTATAAATCCTATAGGGGTACTGGGCTCCGCTTGGGGGCCCTTCGGGTCGCCGATGCTCCCCTATAACTTGAACACAGGCGAGTAACCAAAACTTGGTCACGGTAACATGCACTAAAACCTGACAAAAAACATGCCCTCGATTAACTCCATTGGACGATATTTTGACCAGCTATATCACAGTGCACCATTTTACAAGAGGATCGATATCAGTATTTGGACAACTGCGCACATACCCCTCCCCTAACCCAACATGTTATAACTAAGTTAATAACTTAGTGTTACTGTTGGGTTAGGGGAGGGGTATGTGCGCAGTTGCCAAATACTGATATCGATCCTCTTGTAAAATGGTGCACTGTGATATAGCTGGTCAAAATATCGTCCAATGGAGTTAATCGAGGGCATGGTTTTTGTCAGGTTTTAGTGCATGTTACCGTGACCAAGTTTTGGTTACTCGCCTGTGTTCAAGTTATAGGGGAGCATCGGCGACCCGAAGGGCCCCCAAGCGGAGCCCAGTACCCCTATAGGATTTATAGAAAAGGAAATCCATGAATTGACTTTCTCATAGCTATCATGGCTATCTGTATTCCTGGTGAGCGCATACGCACGAAGACGGCGACGACGACGGAGTCGCGCAAGAGGGCAGCCATACTTCAGTTAATAGGTTGACAGAGACATGCACCCTCGGTTTGTATCGTCCCTCTTTGTTCTTTTACATCCATTTTATAGTCAATTGATACCTGTTAAAACAAGGTATTCGCTTACCAGCATCTCTTGACTATATGGTGGGCTTAACTTTAAAGCTTATCGAGGCCACGTGTTTTTTGAAGTTAACTTGTTGTTCGCAGGGTAATTTGGTGTTATCAACTGGTTTAATAATGTGAATTGGGCACCGTAGAGAGATCCGAAAGACGACGCTTTGAGCGTAAGCCCGTCATCGGAGCAAATCGAGGAATTGTGGGTTGCGTGTGATTTGAACACAGAAAGGTAGAGCTACGCTATTGGCTGTTACATGGTAACGTGAAAAACAACAGAATAAATTAGTTGAATGAAAAAGCGCTCGTTGATGCCGTGTGGGTCTCAAGCATGTTAACGCATGGCTCGGAGACAAAAAATTGCCCACAACTCGGCAAGCTAACGGTACTCATTAGCCTTAATTTCCTTTTGCTGACTTAGTCTTTTATTGCCCCCCTCACGTGACCTGTGACGTCACGTTCAATTGTTTGACAGAAAAATCAAAATGGGGCGACGAGAAGATACATAACCTTCAGAAAGAGAGGCATTTTTATGCACAGCACACCGTTCTCCTCAGGGTTCTGGCCGGAAAGGTGAGTTATAAAAACTCTCGGGTGATTTTTTTATTACGATTCCCGGATAGGGGGAAGTGTAGCCTTACCAAAGTTTGCCATTCCCTCCAGACAACAATAGAAGAACATAACAAAGTTTGGTTTCGTGAGTTACTTTAGTTGAACTTAATGAACTAAGCAACCGTTTCCCTTTAAACTAGCAGGAGAGACTGAAATGGGCGCCATTTTGAAACGAGCGGCCGCCCGTTAAAAAGCTTGGCAGCTAAAGTGATAGGTAGATACCGCTAAAAGAAAACACTGGCGACTCTCTTTCTTGAGCATCTGACCAAAAGAAAATCGCTTTGAAAACCAAACAAAGATGACGGACGAAAGTGATGAATACGACTCAACGCTGATCTTCCTTCCGTAATCGTATCATTTCTACTTTTATTGAGGTAGAATCGAAGAAGAGGCATGCAGAAATTTAATAAACTCATTAAGAATTTTGGAAATTTTGCCTGTTTTTCGAACTGTTTGTGGTCACGAAACCATAATTTATGTTGTCTCATGAGGTGCATTTTTTGTCAGATACGGTACTTAAAGGAGCTCAGATACATCTGGAATTAATGAGTTTCAGTTGAAATTCTAGACGCTGCGCATGCAAATTGCTTTAGTTTTTGGCCGATTGGCGGGCAATTTGAAAATGACGGAGAGAGTTAAGATGCGGCTTTGCTAGAGTCTTCCTCTGGAAGACAAAAGCGAATGCTTTTAAGAATATATCCCGAGCTTCTAATGAAATGCAAGGCCAGTTTACAAAGCGTGCTATAGATGAAAGATTTCACCTCTACACTACGCAGTTTAAAGACTACAAACTATTGGTACTTAACAGAGATAAATTTAAGCTAAACTTCATTGTTTAAAGATATGAAATTTACCTCACCTTACCTCACCTTTCTGATAGCAGTTTCTGTAAAAATTACGTCAACAGTTGCATTTATGAAGAGCTACAAAATCATTGATGACAAATATCACAATGAACAAATAAAGCGGACAAGCAGTCCTGTCTTGAACACTTTTGCCGTACTTAATGGTCCAAACAACACAACTTCGACAAAATCTGCGCAGCGTTCAAATTGCAATTGCTGCAAAAGTTTCCATGTATCTCTTAGTGAAAATTTCCCGAAAGCCAAAAAAAAAAGGGCCATTTTGCTGACACAGAAAACACATCTGCAAACCATGTTTCCAAGAAAGCACAACCAACAAAAGGAGAACTCAAAGCTTTTGGAGAAATGTTATTTTCAGTATATGACCAAACATGCAAGGAATAACTGGGCAAGTCGTTTAGTGAGGTACTACCTGCTGTACCACAGTTAAACATGCAGGGGAAGCAAAGCTCAAACGAAAGAAAACAACGGCGTTTGAAAAAAGCAAACGGAATTCAAGGCTAATGTTGAAGCTGTGTGGAAAGAAAATGATGTAGATTCTCATTTGGCGCAGAGAACATCCCTGGCTGAAAGGGAATTTACCATCTTTTGAAATTATTCAGCAAGCTAAATCTCGGCTGGAGAAAACCCCACCTGGCATGAAGACCCATTTACACATTCCCAAGAAATCACAGGGAACACTGAACAGCTTTTATAGTATGTGAGAAGCTACCCCATGAACCTGTCTGCTGGTCAACAAAGGCAAGAGAGTACGAAAACAGAGGAAATGCCAACGATACCACACCATCTAATGGAAGACAAATAATGAAGGAATTTTTGAAGTCAAAGGGAGCAGACATAACTCCTTTTGAGTCAGTAAGTGCAGGTAAGAAAATAATACGGGTGAATATTAGATACACGACTGTACACTGGTATAACATTATGCCTACAATGGAGTCCAGTATTCGTTGAACTGAAGGAACATGGATCTTGCCTGAAACACCAAATAGCTGCCAGCGTGGGCTCACTTTGTTTTCATGATCAAGAGTCACTCATACATATTAAGAGGCTGTCTCACCAAGAACCACCCACTCAATTTTGCTTGAAAAATAATTTTGCCTGAAACTCTGGCAACTGAAAGACTTTACCAAGGTTAGAATAAAACAAGTTTTCTTTTGATTCGAAATGATTTTCTAGTCGCGTCAGGAGCCACTTAATATTTCGCCTCGTCAGGGCCCGTCGCGTCGTCTTCAAAAGCATAAAATTGGCATTTTTCGTGACGCCGTAAATATTTCATTCTCAACGCCTAGTATTGAGTCTTATATCATTTTGCTCATAAACCTTTCTAGTTTTCCCAGATACTAACCAATTTTGTCTCAATTTAAATGGCAAGACGAAATCAAGCATATTACTGAACACTATTATTCGCCATCGAACGATGGCTGGAAATGGCCCTCATTTAGAAGCTAATTTTTAAAATTTGGGACCTAGCTGGAACCTCTAGTCTACACAGCTGCAAAATGTAGTCCTTTATCGGCAAAAGTATGCAAAAACCCCCGTACGATTTCAGTATTTCAAAAGTTATGGCCGTTTGTATCAGCACATGTACGAGCATTTCCGACATTAAGTGTCATTGTCAGAGAAAACCGGGCAGAACCAAAAGATCGAGGTCGGCCGTTTACCTTCATCTTTTCACAGTATAAAAGCTATCCGAAAAGATTAACAACCATGATATTTGCCGAGTTAGGCGTTTGTTTTTCTTCGAGATATCACCTCATCATGATTTTGGCCTCTCAAGCGGTCTAAAATGGCCGAAATTTCGGGCAACTTTAGGTGAGCCTAAAAGATACTTCGTACATATTCCAGAAACTCTTATTTTCGTGCAATAATATTTGGCCCCTTATTAGTTGACTGACATATATTTGAATCTTTTCACTTTAATTCTACGGTTTTCACGAGGTGCCAAATATCATCGCCGAATCGTTAAGGAGCGTGACCTAAATTTTAGCCATTTTCAGCGAGTCGTTTTTCAAAAGTGCGGCAGTTTATTTCCACAAAAAGACGATTTTTCCGATAGTCTTTTACGCTGATATCAATATTCAGTTTAGTTAAAATTGGTATCTACAAGCAAATCGGAGTAATTGGTCTCGCAAAGACCCAAGAAAATCATTGGTCAGACATATTTCCCGCCAAATGTTTAGCGAAGAATATCACCTTATTCCGACTTTCTGCGCTTGTTATCCATGATTTGCTGAAAGATCTGCACAAAATAGTTAGCTGGACTGCAAAATAGAATATTTAAGCTGTGACATCGTGATTAACTTATGCAAACATTTCAAACTCGCCAAATTTATGCCGTTTATATCAAGACTAAATTTTCCCGCGAAAATTCTATTTTTAACGTCACGCTGCAAAAACAAACTGGATCCTCAGTTCGCTGTCTTTTTTTTGTTTTTATGTAGAGCAAACTGCAAGTTAACAGTGAGCGAAGCGTCACCCGAAATTTAATTTTGGGACTACTGCAAACGTCTAGTTTACATCGATTTTCTCGTTTTCGGAGGGCGTGACGCGTTACAGATCAAAAGGTTAGACGACTGGGTCGCAATTTCGATGTCACTTGAAGGTTTCTCCATGGTTTTGAAAACATTAACTGTTCTTTCGGATTAGAAAAATCGCCTAGCAGTGCATCAAAGTTAGATCAGAAAGTCATGAATTCGGAATTTTTAAATAAGTTTAAAGCTTAATTTCTTCTTAACTTTTAATTCACTAGTAGTTAGGTGTCCCCAATTAGTTTACGTATATGTAGGCTAGATCTACCGGACACATAAATAAAGTTATTAATTGATTATTGATTGATTGGTTGGTGGTGGGTTAGTTTTCCTTCAGTTATTAGCAAGCAAACGAGATGGTGGAGGAAAAACGTCAGAAGCGGGTGTCTATTTACTGCAGCTGAATTTTAATAATGAGGAAACATAGGATACGACGTAACTTACGAAAAAATCATAGAAGACAGATCACTGGGATAATACGTGTTATCATTGCTAGGTCAGGATTTCCAGCCGGGGGGGGGGGAGGGGGTACTCCCTATAATGGCCTATACAGGGAGGCTCCGCCCGAAAGGGTAACATTTTCACGCTTCAGGTATATAAAAGGGCAAGGATTTCACAAGTTGAGGTAAATAAAAGGGTAGGGAAATTGGTCATTTAGGTATCTAAAAGGGCCTTTAATTATAATATTTCGAACAGATGCCCCTTATGGCTGTATCACTTTATTTATAAAGCGCTACATGAAAATGGGAACAAGAGGTATGTGAAAGGGGTACCTTTTTGCAATAAAAGGTATATAAAAGGGGTACCTTTTCTGCCAAAATGGTATATAAAAGGGTAAGGGGTTGGACGTTACGACGGAGCCTCCCCGTATTAAACTTTGTTAAAAGTAACCCCCCGGGTTTCCAGCGAAGATCTTGCTTGCGTTCAGTTTTGTCGTTTATATGATCGTCGCAGGCCTAGGTTTGTACACCGACGGTCTTATATTCCGCTCTGAAACTTTTACTTTCAAGAAAAGTAATTTCTTGTTGCTCCTGTCAATAGTCACCACAAAACCACTTTAATGAAATGAAATTACACCAAATTAGTGTTGATAATTTCTTGTTTATTTTAAAAGCTCATAAAGAACGAGATTGCATGTTTGTGATCCATGAACGTAAACTTGGATTACATTTTCCACGGATCGTACTGAAATCCTTGGTCGTGAGATGCTTCCCCGACATGAAAAGCAAAATTCTTGTGGAGGGAAATTAATTTTCATTAACCCTGCCAAACTGTAGTTGAATCCATTTTAAGATAAATGGGATGGCAGCTCAAGGATATCTACAGAAACAAGATGGATCAACTGATCTGATTGTCAACAATAAAACGAAACAATGAAATGGATTGTTAAAAAAAGAAACGAACTTTGTTCAGACGGTAGTGTTGTTGTCTTTTCTACCTCATTCAAGGAGGGTGTAGAGGTGAAACTATGATATGCCGGAAGAAGTACCATCACCATCCTCCACCCCCTTCCCCCCTCCCCCCGTTAAAATCTCTTTTTTAGCTGCCGCTGCTGTTGCTGGTGCTGTTTCGAGGTGTTCTTTGCAGCAAAACAAGGAAAAATAAGTACGGAACATTATTTGTGGTTTTTAAGAAGAAAAAAACTGTATTGACAAGGTTTTTATTGGTGGTTTGAATCGAAAATAAAAATCGTAACCATTCAATAAATTAAGTCAAGAATCAGGTATATGATAGATAATTGATAGACAAAAAACATCGCCGAGATTTAGGTCTGTGCGGTTTTTCATTGTCGCGTTATTCGGTAATCAGTTTCACCTAAATTTATAGAGCTTTGTATGGAGACGCCATGTTGGAGCCCTTCCGAGGGCCACCAACATGGCCGCCGGAAACCAACAGAAACATCTGTTATTGAGTTTTGCCACTGAAAACTGAAACGAAAAATCATTACTCTAGAGTTGTGAGACATTGAAAGTAATATTTCTTCTAGTGCAAGAACTGTCTAGTTACCAAAAACGTAAGCAATAACTACTCTTTTGACCTACGCATGATCCATTTAATGTCACGCAACGCATAAACTTGGAAATTCAAATGTCCTCAGTGAGAAAAGGAGGAAACTTATCGAGCTTAAACATCGTAAAACGCCAAGTTTTGATAAGGTCAGTAGGATTGCTAATTTGTAATTTTGGAAAATGATGACGTCACGTGAAAACAAAGAATTGACAGATCTGTAACGTGATATCTGTTAAAAAAAACACACAAAACTGACACAGCATTCAGCGAAGGAAAATCGTAGATATATGCAGCGCTACAGTCTAATTGATTGAAGCTTGGGGCTTTTTAAGACTTCGATAAGTAAACACAACTTATAACATCTCGTCTGGCAAATTTCAGTTAAATAGGATAATTTGATTCCAGGATGGGTTACTTTTAAATATGTAGCTTTCTTACCCTTAATTACGCACATCCCTACTGGTAAACACTGCCAAATTTGCTCAAAAGCAACAAGCTCAGTCTAGGGGAGAAACTTAACTACAAGTCTGTTGCTAAGGAAATCTCAAAACCTCCTTTTTCTTGGCTCCTTAAGTCCAGTGCGCATCAAAGTTTACCGTGTTTGTTCGATTCACGTTTCCTTTAAATGTTTTGAACCACGCCCAGATATGGTATGTCACGTGACCACAATAGCAAACGTCTAAAAACTCGGACTGAGTGGATCGTTTTCGAAATATAACAATACGTTTTGCCAAAACATGGCATTATCTACAACTTGTAGTATGCGTTTGAGGAAATGTACAATATTTCGAAAATTATAGATCTTTACGTGCTTAAAAAGCACAATATTTCGAAAATTATAGATCTTTAAGTGCTTAAAAAGCACAATATTTCGAAAATTATAGATCTTTAAGTGCTTTAAAAGCACATAAAGATCTATAATTTTCGAAATATTGTGCATTTCCTCAAACGCATACTACAAGTTGTAGCTAACGCCGTGTTTTCGCAAAACGTATTGTTATATTTCGAAAACGATCCACTCATGATCAGTCCGAGTTTTTAGACGTTTTCTATTGTGGTCACGTGACATACCATATGTGGGCGTGGTTGGAAACATTTAAAGGAAACGTGAATCGAACAAACACGGTAAACTTTGATGCCCACTGGACTTCAGGAGCCAAGAAAAAGGAGGTTTTGAGATTTCCTTAGCAACAGCCTTGTAGTTAAGTTTCTCCCCCCTTAACAGATAGAAAGTGTACCATTGAATAAAAATATAGTAAAAGTAAATTTGTCTGGTACAATTTTTAAATAAGCTCCGCCCTCCAATAAGTGCCCCCCTCAAATAAGCGCCACACTCAGTTGTGGCGCGAAAAATTAAATAAGCATCGCGGCGCTTATAAGAGTAAATACGGTATATACAGGGGATTACAGGAGGATACAGGAGAATACAGGGGAATACAAGAGAATACAGGAGAATACAAAAGAATACAGGAGAATACACGGGAATATAGGGGAAAGCAGGAGAATACAGGGGAATCCGAAAAACACAGAGGGGTATTAGGGAATTATGGAGAAGTTCTAGATACACTTGAATAACCTTATTTAAAGTGCATACCAGAGAGGGTTGTACCGTACTCATCTGATCTTCCAGCGATCTAAACGGGGGGTTTCCTCTAAATTTAAACCTTCAAAGCTTGATTTTCTCCTTGATACCAGACTTGATTAGTTTGGTATCTGATTCTTGAAGAAATCCAGCTCTGAAACGATGTTTCGATAGGGTATTTTAGCCCAAAATGTGACCATGGAGTTGAGCTTTGTTAGTTTCCAACACGATTATGCAAGTTTCGAAGGCAAAACCTACCAATTTACTGGAACTGCTAGTGACTGATTCAGCAACGTGAAGGCTTGGAAAGTGACTGAAGTTGGAAATAAACCCAAGTTTCGAAGCAGGTAAGCTGTAGTTATAATAAAATCTGCTCGGATAGGTCGATTTTGATATAGGCTTTAATGTCGGAAATGCTCGTACATGTGCTGATACAAACGGCCATAACTTTTGAAATACTGAAATCGTACTGGGGTTTTTGCATATTTTTGCCGATAAAGGACTACATTTTGCAGCTGTGTAGACTAGAGGTTCCAGCTAGGTCCCAAATTTTAAAAATTAGCTTCTAAATGAGGGCCATTTCCAGCCATCGTTCGATGGCGAATAATAGTGTTCAGTAATATGCTTGATTTCGTCTTGCGACTTAAATTGAGACAAAATTGGTTAGTATCTCGGAAAACTAGAAAGGTTTATGAGCAAAATGATATAAGACTCAATACTAGGCGTTGAGAATGAAATATTTTACGGCGTCACGAAAAATGCCAATTTTATGCTTTTGGAGACGGCGCGACGGGCCTTGACGAGGCGAAATATTAAATGGCTCCTGACGCGACGAGAAAATCATTTCGAATCAAAAGAAATCTTGTTTTATTATAACCTTGGTAAAGTCTTTCAGTTGCCAGAGTTTCAGGCAAAATTATTTTCAAGCGAAATTGAGTGGGTGGTTCTTAGAGAGACAGCCTCAAATCAGCCTATCAGCCCTCCACTATTTATAATCACTATGAAAGGTTGATGTGAAATGGATGTTTGCCCTTATTACAACCTGATTAACACTAATTTTTTTACCTACTAGGACAAATTCGTGCCTTGAAAAAGCAAGTTGGTCCTCGAAAAAAACAATATAAGACAGGCAATCAGAGAAAAGATTGCCTCAGGGAAATTCAATTTTGGAATTCTTTTTCTAGACAATGAATATACAAAGCTAATTCTCAATTCTGGGGAAACATTCAAAATGTGCAACGTTTCTGCCAGAAAGTATCCACTAAAAGAAATCTGGGAACAAAGTGCAAATCTTCACAAGGATCTACTGAGACTGAGAAGCAATCAAAAATATGAAAGCATGACAACATTTGATGAAATGAAGACGAGACTACAAGTTCTTCATGAGGACCATGAGGACATAAGCGATCATCAACTTCGTCAACATCTAAATAAGCGAGAGAGAACTGGTCACTGAATTATATGGCATGACCATTCCAGCATAGCCAGTTCAGATTTTATGCTGTTTCTAGTACGAGAAGTGTTCGATCCAGCTGTCCATCTCACCAACTAGGAATACAGGGAAAAGAATGAAGAAAAGAGAAGGGTATACAGTCAGTAATAGAGGCCCCACATCCCTCGGCATGCTAGGTGCTGTCGGTGCAGGAGATTCGGATCAACGTGCCTTTATTCCAACCAGAAGGGAGTGCACACAGAAAGGTGGGAATTTTGGTTGTGCTGGATGCCGTGGAGATATGAGACCGGCCAGCGAGTATAATTGCATGGCTTACCAAAAGTACTAATCCCTTAAAGAAAAGCAAGGCTTAGTGTTAAAGGAAAATTTGGAAAATTTGATGCTACTGCTCCTTTTAAATTCCTCAAAGTCGATGACATCAGAGCAGAGTTAAACTCAAGAAGAGTTGATACACTGGGAGCAAAAGGATGCTACAAGACTGAGAGGTTCACAGATTTACCAAGACGGACAAGATTACCAGCTTTGTTGTTTGGACCCCAGCAACATTCACTCGATGCACTGAACCTACAGGATCATGAAGTCCTTTTCTTCGAACCTCTCTACACACAGCCAACATTCTCACAGAGTTGCCTCTGTATATGACAGATGTAGATGTCCTATTGCTGTTCAAAAAATCGTCACTCTGGCGTTAAAGAAGGACAAACTACAAGCAAGCGACTACAGAAGAGCCAGGTTAAAGGTCTCCGTAGCCTTAGCCAACAAAAATCTACTTCAAGAGTATGAAAAGGATCTCCTCCTTCTATGCTTTGAGATTAAATTCATATAACATG
>JAHPZR010025865.1:0-38889 GCA_019787425.1 Platygyra sinensis
CGCTGGATTGAAAAAGGTGAGAAACCCACCAATTATTTTTTTAATTTAGAAAAACGAAACTTTGAGGAAAAGGTTATTGCACAGTTAAAACTTGAGAATGGCGAAATTACTTCAGACAGGAAACAAATCAACCAAGAAATAGAATCATTTTACAGCGATTTACTAGAAACAAAATTATCCGACTCTCTCTCCACGAATTTCAGAGAGAACTTTTTCGCCTTTGTTGAGAACCTTCACATTCCCAAATTGTCTTGTGAAGAATCAATGTCTCTTGAATCCGATCTGACACTTGGTGAGGTAAAAAACGTTTTGAAATCCTTTCAGAACAACAAATCCCCTGGAGAGGATGGCTTTTCCAAAGAATTTTATGAAACATTCTTTGACCTAATTGGTATACATCTCCTGAATTCTTATAATGAAGCTTTTACTAAAGGACAATTGTCAATATCTCAGAGGCGTGGCGTTATTTGTTTGATACCAAAAGATGACTCCTACCTTGTTGAGCTGTCTAATTGGCGACCACTAACCCTCTTAAACGTTGATTATAAAATTTTGGCAAAAGCAATTGGTCAAAGAATTGAGTCAACACTATCTTCGCTTATACACTCTGATCAAACAGGCTTCATTAAGGGTAGATTCATTGGCCAAAATGTTCGGCTTCTAAATGATATTATGGAATACACAGAAGCTAAAAATCTCCCAGGCATCCTACTTTTTATTGATTTTCGTAAAGCTTTCGACACCATTGAATGGAATTTTATCCACAAGTGTATTGAATTATACAACTTTGGTCCAAATATTAGAAAGTGGATATCCATTCTTTATAACAATGTTGAAAGTGGCGTGATGAATGCGGGTTTCATGAGCAATTACTTCAAAGTTTCTCGAGGCGTCCGTCAAGGGTGTCCTCTGAGTCCTCTATTGTTTGTGTTAGCGGTTGAAATGTTAGCTCTCAAAATACGCCAAAACCAACTTTGCCGGGGCATCGAACTCCCAAATGGACAGAATGCCAAGATATCACAGTTTGCTGATGATACAACTCTGATTCTCGAAGATACCACGTCGCTAAGAAATGCCATGAATATAGTCAATTCATTTGGAGTATTGTCCGGTTTGCAATTAAATAAAAAGGAAACAAAAGCCTTGTGGATTGGTGTCTCGAGAAAAAACAAGACAGAGCCTCTAAAATTCCAGTGTCCAAAAGATCCCATAAAATTTCTTGGGACTTACCTTTCCCATGATGCAGCTGCCAACAATAACAATAATTTTTATATCAAGATAAGGAAAATGGAAACAAAGCTCAATATATGGCGGTCGCGGGACCTGACGCTCTTTGGAAGAACTATGCTTGCAAAATCTCTAGGTTTGTCTCAGTTAATTTATACTGCCTCCATGCTTTCTGTTCCAGAAACAGTAATACAACAAACTCAAAGTAAATTATTTGCCTTTCTATGGAAGAATAAGAGAGATAAGATCAAGCGAAAGATTCTGTTTCGTCCCTTATCTAAAGGTGGGCTAAGCTTCCCCTGCTTCAGGACTGTTATAAAAGCACTACGTCTCAGCTGGATTAGTAGACTCTTCAACAACACTCGTGATACCTGGACGGCAATCCCTAACTACTACTTCGATAAACATGGCGGACTCCTTTTCCTTCTAAACTGTAACTACACTGTCGGAAAACTAGACCAAAAAATCCCCCTCTTCTATCGAGAACTCCTTGATTACTTTCAACAACTGCGCATCAATTACGAAGATCCACTGAAACGCGAATTCATCTTGTGGAACAACAGAGACATTAATATTGAAAACAAATCGGTCTTTTGGAAGGCCTGGCGGGATAAAAATGTTCTTTTTGTGCAAGACTTGTTGAACAATCAAGGTAACTATCTTTCTCCACAAGAATTCAGGGATAAATATAATATCAAAGTTAACTTTCTACAATACTACCAAATCACCTCAGCTATTCCCGCTTATCTCAAAAGTCACGCTTCAGTCCATATGGACCTTGAGGATCTGAACTCAATTTGCGAAAACTTCGATTTCCAACTATCAAAAGATGTCACTCTCAATTTAAAGAAAACACCCTGCAAGCAGTTTTATAAACTTTTTGTAGAGAAAATCAATACAGAACCTACTGCGATTAAGTCATGGCGAAAAAAAAAATTGCTCTGAAGTTGCTGATAACTGGGTGAACTGCATCCAAAACAATTATAAAATTACTCGGGATAATAAGTTAAGACAATTTTACTTCAAGTTGTTGCACAGAATACTAGTCACCAATAAAGAACTTAAACGATTTGGGATAACTGACTGTGACAAATGTGTTATGTGCGGCGAAAATGACTCTATTGAACATACATTCTTTGAATGTCAATCGTTCTTGAAATTGAGTGACGAGTCTCTTCAATGGTTCAATAGCTTACACAAAATTAATGTCAGCCTCACCTCGCTACAATACTTTCTAAACTTACCAACATCAACCGCCAATCTTTCCGATAAACAGACAAAGGATTTGTGTCTTCTTCTGTTATATGCAAAGCAGTACCATTACGCTTGCAAAATAATGCGAAAGAAACAGGACTCTTCTGAATTGATATCCAAGTTTATAATCCAGCTTGAAATAGAAATATAACTTGACGTGTTTATGTTGCCCTCCCCCAGCTATACACACTTGTATAAACCTGTATATATTGTTTGTAACATATATTATCTATTATTAAGAATCAGCTGTAACACCTATCCTCTTTTTGTACTACTATTTTTTTTTTAATTTGTTGCAAAATAAAATTATAAAAAAGAAAAAAAAAAAAAAAAAAAAAAAAAAAAAAAACACTTCTTTTTACTCTCGTCGGAAGGTGACTCTTAAGGAGCTCCAATCGCTCATTGGCCTTTTGAATTTTACTTGCTCAGTTATTCTGCCGGGCAGAGCTTTTCTTCGTCGTTTTATTGATCTTACGATAGGTTTACGACGTCCACATCACCGCATACGCTTAAGCAAAGATGCTAAAGCCGATTTGAAGGTTTGGATGCGATTTCAAGGGACGTGCTTTCTTTTTAGATGACTTGTGGATCTCGTCCACCACGCTAGAGTTCTTCACTGATGCAGCTAGTAGCCATGTATGTTGGAAATTAAGCCTTGTTACTGCCTAGGTTCGCCTAGGTAGGCCTAGGTAATTAATTAATATTCAAACTGTCTAGGTACTTGTATACTAATGAAGTGCCTAGGTAAATCATTACTATTCAAACTGCCTAGGTAAAGTGTCTTCCTCCAAACTAATGAAGTGTTTAGGTAAAGTGCCTTCCTCCATACTAATAGGCGTCACTCTAGTACAATACAAACAATGCACTTGCCTGGGCTCACCCTTTAATAATGAACCCTGTTTGGAAAAAAAAAAAAAAATCTCTTATGTGTTAAAATAAAAGCGGGCAGATTTCGAAAGCGTTATCTTTCTTGCAATCGCTTTGCTAGGAAATAATTCGTTCGAGCTCGCTGTTTAGAAAATTCTGCTCCCTGTTTATCAGCATGACTTTCGTTACCGATGTTCGCGAATTTCAAGCTCTTTTGGACGCTTGTTTACCTGTCCGTGATCGGGGAACGTTGACAAACGCAAATTTTTGAAAGCGTCATAAGGTTCAATTCTCGAGCTTTCTTTGAAAACTTTCTCCGATTTTCGAAACGTTAATTTGCCCGGACCTTTTAATTTTAACCCCGATTGGTTTAGCTAGAATCTATCATGCTTTTATTCTCAGCTTTGTTGACGAGAGAGAATTAAATTCTTAGCTAACTGCTCGGGTTCTCCGCTCCGTTAGTCACGCACTGAACTCCACTTTTAACCCTAGATTTGCATACTGACAAACTCGAACGGAGAAACCCATGGGACAGCTCTATCATTGAAATTAAAACAATAGCACTTCGGAGCGCTTAATTTAAACACGCGACAATAAATCTTTTTGAACAGCACGTTTTGTTAAGAGACTTTATTGCTTGTTAATAGCGATATGATTCAAATACACAGAGATTTGAAATGAATAAAAAAATACATTTATTGACAACGAAAGCTCAAGCAACTACAAAGTGTTTAACACAAAGTAAATCAGGAAATTAGGATGCAATGAACAATAAGACTAAAGTCCCCTTAACAAAGAAATAAACAGCAATAGAACAACACACTAGATATCGGTTGGAAATACAGTTTTATTGAGAACAGAACACAGTAGTTCTAGTCTTCATCTTGTGGAATGGGTTGCTTCACAAACAATCGATTAAGCAAGAATTTCCGCTTATCAATGGCTAGTTCTATCGATTCTAACCAATCAAATCCATCTGTATCTTTCAGATCTTTTTGAGTTTCCATCACTCTTTGGAAGGTGTAATCTTTCTTCATGGCTCGCATCCACTGCAAATACTCTAAAAATACTTTTCTCAGTTCTTTTCTGTAAAGAAGAAGGAGAGCGTTCTGCGCTTTAAGAGTGATTTTCTGAGAAAGTCGAGAATCGGAAGACACCGGCGAAAAATCGATTTTTCTTTTATTTCGCCAAAACATACCTTTGGGTGAACTTATTCGAGGAAAAATAGTTTAAAGTTCCAACGATTTATTTTGCGGCCAAAATTTAAGAAAGTTCGAAATTTGCATATAATGGCGGTTTTCGCAACTTAAAATCTTCAAATATCACGCTTCTTTACGAAAACATCAGGGGCGTAAAAAAAAAAAATCCTATGAAAACGAAACTTGGCACAATTGTTATTTCATTCTTATACTTTAAAATCGTGTAGTACGTTTCTTGAAGTTTTGTTTACAGCTTTTTAACGAACGATATTTGTACAGCCGCCATTTGTGTCACTTGGCAAGGAACAAATAAGGGCCAACTTCGACTAGGATAAATGACCACTGGTATATATCATTTGGTCAAAATATTTAGGAAACCTTGGTTACTGGTTTTTTCACCAGAAAAGTGATAGCTCTGGGAATTTAAATGTTCCGCGTCAGTAAAATAAAATGTTAAAGCATGTAAGCGAGTTCAACTTTATGCAAATGACGAGGTTGCTCTTTGGAAGGCAACGGTTTAAATCAGGAAACAACGACTCACCGTCATTTACGCACCTTCTGCCGCTATAGAAATTATTTTAACTTCCCAGTGTCCTTTTGAGTTGTTCTTAAGATATTTCCAGTAACACAGCGAGCATGAACGGCCATAAAATTCGACAAGGTCGACAATGTTTACATTTTCTGTCGCACACCCAGGTGTGGATCAAACCGCCATGATATGCAAATTTCGAACTTTCTTAAATTTAACTATTTTTCCTTGAATAAGTTCACCCAAAGGTATGTTTTGGCGAAATAAAAGAAAAATCGATTTTTCGCCGGTGTCTTCCCATTCTCGACATTCTCAGAAAGTCACTCTTAAACACTGCGAATCTAGCCCTGTTTCGCTAAGCGATTACGACGACAAGAAAATTCGCGCTGCAGAGAGGCAGGCTTTGAGAGAACAAGTTCGACAAAGATAGAAACGTAATGTTGAGGGATTTCCGTTCCGAAATCGTAAATCTCAAAAACCTTTCCCATCCCCTTACTCAAGGCAGTTCAACTGGAGCCAGCGTTCATGGCAATTCTCACAGCCGTTTGCTTCCTCTTCGCCAGGTCAACACATGCAGTTCCGCAACTAACCGTGAATTCGTCCGAGGGCGTTGCCGATACTGCGGTTCCTCAGTGCACTAGTGAAAGGAGTGCCAGGTCCGTCTCGCAAGGTTCCACATCGGCTGTCCATCTAGTCAGCATCCAGCCAGTTCCGCAGACACCGTTAACCGTCCCTGAAAATTCGTTTATGGCGTCTTTAGAGCAGGAGGCCTCTGGCGCTTTAGGCGTTCAGTATCCACAATCGTACAAAAAAAATTCCTAGGGACACTTGTGTAATTGCATTAATTTTCTGTGTTTTCAAAACGGAATTTTAAAAATGCACTGTTTTATGTTTCAAAATGCGTTCCTTTCCGCCCCCCTCCCCCCCCCCTCCCGCCCCCCATACAACGTTGAAAATCTAGAGAAATAGAGCGTGTACACTTGACCAACATTGTAAAGGGGAGTGGGGTGGCGCGGGGGGAGGGGCTGAACAAGTGTAGATGAATTTACACGCGACTGTTTGTTTGGCGCGAGTGAAAAAGCGTCACAAATGTAAATTTGTCCCAAGACTTTTGTCCATGACTGCAGTTTCGTTACCTGGCTCAGTCGAAGGCGCGCGATGTTAACACCCGTCTGGAGGAAGAGTTTGCTGATTTACTCTCACAAGATAAGTACTGTTTTGACTCTGAAAGGGAACAATGTTTATCCTCTGGTTTTTTCGAGTATAAGCAGTGGCCAGCTCCCATAGTTTATAAGGATAGGCTCAGGAGCAAGGTCGATTTTTGAGTTAGTGTCGGTTCATCCCTGGGTTCTTTATATTATCCGTTTCGGGCAATCGCATTCGTTTTATTTCATTGCCTACTATAGCTTTTTTCAGAACAGGGCTGCCTCAGATCGCGCCAGTTTTGTTGGCAGCGCTGTTTCTGATCTGCTTCTTGCGGGTTCTGTTATTGAAGTTTTCTACGTCTCCCACGGTTGTCAATCCTCCAACAGTATCCGTTAATTCTGTGCGAAAGTGCCGACTTATTCTCGACCTCCGTCATTCCAATAAGTTTATTCCCAAAGTTGAGTTTAAAATGGAGGATAGGAGGGTTTTTCTTAATTACGTACACTCTCCAGGTTATATGTTAAAAATTGAATATGAAGTCTGAGTATCACCATATATATGTGTATATAAGCACTCATCAGGAATCTCAAACATTTTTAGGCTTTTAGTGGCCTCTCGGTAGCTCTCAAAAGCCCAGGAATTTTTTTTTTTCTCCGTGCTCCCGTTCGGTCTCTCGTCGGCGCTTTACGTGTTCACAAAGGTTTTTAGGCCTCTAGTTAGGCATTGGCGCTCCCGGGGCATACCATTGGTCTTGTATTTGAATGACGGCGCGGGATGCCACCACGATTTTTCGTAGCTCAGAATACTGCTTCTGTGGTTAGATCTGATCTGGCCAACGCGGGTGTGGTCGCCAACAAGGAGAAATCTATTTGGGTTCCTACCCAAATTTTAGAATGGTTGGTCATTTTCTTTTGATCTTTCACCAGGCCGCATATTTATTCCTCATCGCCGCATTTTCAAGTTGCTTAGGGCACTCCTATCACTTAAATCAGGGTCTCGCTCAGTTACTCCACGCGCGGTTGCCTCTGTCACAGGGCAAATTATTTCTCTCACCCCAGGTTATGGCAACATTACTCTCCTTATGTCCACTGATTCCTCCAATCATTTGTCAAACTTCCTATCCATTGGGATTGCCCTTTAGATTTGAGCTCCTATCAGTTTTTCCCTGAATGCCTTCAGGAAATTGACTTCTGGCTTTCTTACTGCGCCAGACTCAATGGGAGGTCTCTCACCCAATACTCGCCTCCCGTGACTCTCGCAGGTGTATTGAGATGCCAGTAGATTCGCCTGTGGCGGGTGTGGCTTCCGCGTCGATAGCGAGGAGTACGGTCTTTTCTTTCAAGCCTTTAACCTCTTTGGAGTCTGGCTTAGATAGTAACGCCAGGGAATTGTTAGCCAATCTTTACGGTCTGAAATCTTTTCGGGCTTCCCTTACGGGCAAAGTGGTCATGGTTTTTTACGGATCAGTAAGAACGCGGCGTCGATTTCTGCTAAAGGTAGTAACAGCCTTCGTTTGCACGCTTTAGCTCTGGAAATTTCCGCTTATTGTGCGCACACGATATTTCATTAGAGGTTCAGTGGATCCCTCGCTCACTCAACTCTTACGCGGATTCTGTCAGTCGCGTTATAGATTAAGATGATTTGGCTGTGTCCACTATTTTCTTCCACCATGTTAGCAGTATTTTTTTGTTATTTTGACGTCGATCTTCTCTTTCCGCTAAGTGCGCGCGCTTTTACTCCAAGTTTTGGTGCCCCGCTTGCGAAGGCGTGGGGCCATTTAGAAACGTCTGTCTCGCGCGGTACTCTTATTGTCCCCAAATGGCCTTCTGCGAGTTTTTATCCTTACCTCTTTCCTGTAGGTTATCTTCGGGATTCAGTTTCCAATATCATAGAATTTTTGACCCATCAGGTGTTTTTGAAGATTCTCACTTGTGGTTCCCTACTATTTTTAGTGCTTGTGGTTTTCGCGCTCTTGTACTTGTTATTTATTTG
Organism: Platygyra sinensis; assembly: GCA_019787425.1. Classification (NCBI taxonomy): domain Eukaryota; kingdom Metazoa; phylum Cnidaria; class Anthozoa; order Scleractinia; family Merulinidae; genus Platygyra; species Platygyra sinensis. The sequence goes on from JAHPZR010025865.1 coordinate 8,215, forward strand.
GACTCTAGCTCGCGTGTTTAGAGCCGTAGTTTACGCATTGTTACTTTATTACAGTTTTCGCGGTATGACACGTGGCGCTTTATAGCGGTTCACCTACGATAGTTTGCGCTTTGTAGCGCGTGTCCTTTTCAGTTTATTCCAGTCAGCTTTATAATAGCATTTAGAGGCTATTGCTTTATTTACGGTGCGTCTACTTATGCTTATCTTCTGTATACCCATGGGCTTTTTGCAACGTTGTACGACTTAAAGCGTTTTTTTTTTTTTTTCTGTACACTGTTTTTATTTCTTCAACTTGGGATTAACATGTCACTGGGTGTTCAAATCATGTTTAACAAACTACATTCGGAATTCCATTGGCCTTATTTTTCCTTTTTTGTTTACAAGCTCCAGGCTGCCACGCCTTCATCACCCGGCTTTGGAGAGACCGCGGACGCATATTCCAGCAGTTTTCGCCCACAGCAAGGCTCCTAGCACTTTCAAGACCTACCACGGTTGTTTCAAGCGTTGAAAATCTTGGGCTAGCGGTTTCTCAGGGATCACCTACTTCCCCGCTCAAGAAGAACATGTAGACTCCTGCACTTAATTTCGTTGGTCCGGTGAGGGTCTTCATCGCGCAGAATGCCTTGACATCATTAATTATTCATAATCGGCGAAGTAATAAATTTAAATGCGAACGCGCGCTCAATAGGCCCGAATAAGAGAAGAAAAGGTCCAAATTGGCTGAGTGGGGTTGACAAAAATCGCTTTTCTGATTTCCTGACGCTCTAAAATAGAGTTCGGCATACGGCTTTTGGAAGAGTAACGATTTAACTGCAATTTGGGCCTAAACCAAAGAAGATCTAGTAAGTATAAGGACTATCCCTTCGCAATTGAAAAACTGTAAAATTGGACGATTTTTAAATGAAGTCCGTTTAATTTTTTCAACAGCGCTTTTTTTGAAATTAAAAGCGCCTTGCAGTATTCGGCATACGGCAAATGGAGGATGGATCTTTTCTTAAACAAAATCCGTTTTAAGTTTGGTAATTGAAGAACGAAAAACCCTATCCCGTTCAGTTTGAAAACTGCCTGGTCAAGTCGCGTTTGAAAATGGCGCGTTCTAGGTAAGCGAGCCATTGTATTCAGCTCAGGACTGAATAACAATGGCTGTCAAAACTAACAATACCCATTCAAGAAAACCATTTAGATGTAAATGAGTACCTATTTGCCGCGAATTCTAAAACTGGTCTCCCAGCCGAGTCATTCACTCATAACACGCAATGAACATACATGTAGAGGAAGGTAAAAACGCCACTGATCGGGAGCTCCTTTCGGAGCTCTTCGAAGCCCCGATCCACCCACAGGCAGCCCAAGCTCTAGCTGTTTATGAACCACACAAGGAACACAATATGGCATCAAATTATAAGGGTTTGTATGGGATTTTCTACAAGATATCCATGGAGGTAGCTTAAAGTGGAAATATTCGGTAAAAATGGCTTATCTTATTCCATACGTGTGTTTTTTTGCTCCTGGTGCTGTTATTTTACCGATTTAACTTGATTAAGCGACTTTTAAAAATCAAGTTAAATCGGTAAAATAACAGCACCAGGAGCAAACAACACACGTATGGAATAAGGTAAGCCATGAATATCTTGTATCTTTGTATCCCATACAAACCCTGACAATTCGATGCCATATTGTCTTCCTTGTGTGGTTCATAAAGAGAGCTTAGGTTGCCTGTGATCCACCCTCTATTAATACATATGGTTCCTCCTCTCGTTGATGAAAATGACCAGATGTTTCATCTGCAAGTGAGTGGTGAAGCACTTTGGGACTGGAGAGATGTTTGTAGACCAGGGTTACTGTGAGTTACTTCAAGCGAGTATTTTGCCTCTTGGCTACCAGCTACATGACTCAGCGTGCGAGCGAGTCGGAGACTCTGTCGCCTGAGGCGTCAGACGATTTTGTGATAAGGTGCAAAGCAACACGAACCAAAAAAAAAAAAAAAGACTGAAGGCGGAGACTTGGATCAAACTAGGAATAAAACCGGAGGAGAAAAAGCACTGACTTCGAATGATGTCATAGCGCAACTAAGCCGAGCAAACGGCAACCTCTACGATACCGCGGAAAAGTTGGCGGAATATTTTGCCGAGATGCAATAGAGGCTTGCCCACTCTGGAAAAGATTTTACAAATGTAGGAAAAAGGCAGCAGCACAGACATTTAACACAAATACAGTAAGTTGACTTCTAAAATTGCTGTCGTTAACCATTTGCTTGCCAAGGCTAGAACTTCATGCAAATAAGACTGGTAACTGGTCGTTTCGCCAGAAGTCCAATTAACTCGAAAAAAATCATATTCGCTCGAAGTTTAGCCTGCGTAGCAAGCGTTTCATTGGTCTTTCTTTGCTCCCCAACCTCACGGAAACGCTTGCTACGCAGGCTACTCGAAGTTTTATTAACACAACTTAGGGAGTAGTTAGCGGCCAAATGTGTTTCTTTTTATATTCCCTTCCTTGATATGGCATTTGCCAAGAGCGATCGAGTCTAGTTACGCGCGTTACCCGCGCGTATGAATGTCGAGCCGCCATTTTATTTATCTGGTTGTAATAACTCGTACCCAATCACGTAGTACAGCAGCAAATAGGGACTTTAAGACATGGTACGGCGAGGCTGTAGTACGGCCGCAAATGGTGAAGATCACTTCCGGTGACGTCATGTCGCGTGTTCCACTGCGGATTTCCCGCCGTAGTCTTGTTTTCTACTACGGGAAAGTGCCTAGTTTCACGTACTCTTCACTACGTGAATATAAGCCTGCTGTTTACTTCTCATTTTAACGGGTTTTTTTTCACTCTTTGAACAGCCTAGTTCGAAGTTAAAGTACTCAATCATAAAAATCCGTTCGAAGATAACTGTTTCTTTGCCATTTGTACAGAAAATTTGAACGAATTTAACACCTATCGTAAGCGACAGTCATATTTTATTGACCGGTCCGAACAGCCGCAGATAAGAAGGCTTTGTATCTACTACGCAAAGCTGTTCAAACTGTATTTTATTAGAGTTGAAACCTTTGTATTTTCGGACTTATCACATTGTGCGAACATGCTACCCGTGCTGAAATCGAGCTTTTTTATCAGTGTTAAACTTATTTTGTTTTGTGGTTGGAACAGGGGCGGGGAAGAACACTCCACGACGCCTGGTACATTTTTTGTGTATGGATCATCCAACAAAAAGTGACGTCACATCCGGTAAAAAGACGGGTTGAGCGGCAAAATCAAATTTGCCTACGACATTATTGTAAACACTGTAAATAAAACACGAATATTTCGTAATCGGCCGAATATTTCTAACGTCAAATTTGGCCATGATAAACAAAATTTGGTCTTTTTCCTCGCCATATCGTTTGTTTGAAGAACAGGGCAACTATTTATTCAAAAACACGCTGTTTTGAAGGCGTGTGTTTTCACGAAATGTCGTCGTTTCTTCGTCGCCTAATTGCACAGGAGTCTACGTTTGCGTGAAAATAATGAATTCTAGGTAAGTTGCACTTAATTCAAATAGCCTATTCTCTTGAGAAAGCGTTACACTATTAGAAGAGCGCAATGGCAGTTTTCTAGACGTTGCAGAACCTATTTAACAGAAGCCCATTTTTTGAAATTTACCTTAGACAAACACTACTCGAGTACTTGAGAGGTGTTCGATCGTATCACTACAAGAAGAGACCAATACACATAACGCGCTTTGCGCAACTTTCTTGCTGATCGATACTAAGACGAATTCATATTCTCACTTCTGATTCAGACTGGTGTAATATGATTCTGTCACGATTGGTTTTGAGCCCTAAACAGAGATATCTTGACTTTCACGGTCCCCTCTGTACTAAACGAAGCCTTAATCATTTGAAAATGATTAAGGCTTCGTTTAATACAGAGGGGACCGTGAACCCCTTAAAAATAAACAAGAGGATGTTTTTAAGGGCGATTCAGTAACTTGATAGGAAATTCACAGAACTTAAAACGGTAGATCAATTTAAGAGTGATCAGGAAGGTAGACCTTTGCCAAACATATCTTACCCAACATTTGTATTATCTGCGCGCAATCTTTGTAATTCTTAATATTGTAATTATTTTTTGGTTTGTAGGTGGGATTACATAGACAATTATCTAGAGAATATAGAGGCACTATTATTTTGTAACATTGTAGATAAGTGTCAATACTTAGTGGGAAACTGCTATTTTAACCGACATGTAAACAAAGTTTATTATTACTATTACAGTAATATTTTCATTATCATTATCATTATCATTATCATTAACATGATCATTATCACTATCACCATCACCATCATTATTACTATTACTATTATTATTATTGTTATTATTATTATTTTTATTATTATTATTATTATTATTATTATTATTATTATTATTATTATTATTATTATTATTATTATTATTATTATTTGGGCATCTCATGTTTTTTTATTGCAGTTATGATCCCATCAGTTTTCTGTTTCAACAGTTGTACTACCAGGAACACTAAGTATCAATATCCTCCCTCCAATCCTATGAAGTCAAGCATGCACCTATTATTTCTTCAGTCCCTCTCACATTTGCCTTGTTTGCAGGCCAGGTTCCTTATCTTTTAATCCTTAGCTATTTTGCTTATTTTCAGTGTGCTTACACTATATAAGATTACATCAAGACATTTCAGTCCCAGGAATAAGAGAACACTGGCAATTCTTACATTTCTCCCTTTTAGAGTTCAATTATTTCAATTTATCACTCCTTCTTTGTGCCATCTTACATGTAAAAAATTGTTCGCAAACAGAAAATATGAAATATCATGCCCCAACACCCAGCCATAAAGGGAAGTCTGGGAACAGGCAATAGCCACAATTGACACTGCCAGGCTGGTGAATTCTTCAAGTTAAATTGGGGAAATTCGAAATGACACTATTTTTTATTATTATTACTAATGGTAATAGGACTGAGTGGAGTCCAATTTGAATTGGTTTGTAATCATACGAGTAATAACAAAACTGGACAACCACACACTAGTAGAGTACAATTACAGTCTGAATGGAACAACACAAGACTTCTTATTACCAATTAATCATGAAAGTTACAATTTCTGAGAAAAAAAATAGCCAAGTTATGAAAGAAAGGGAAAATTTGCTTGTGATTGGTTTATTTAAACTGCAACTTTGAATGTGATTGGTTGATTTAAACTACAACTGTAATGTGATTGGCCACAACTTTGAATGAATGATTGATATTTGAAACTAAAACTTTGACGTGAATGGCTTACTGAACTGTCTGATAACAAACTGTCCAATAATAACTTGGTAAGTGAATTAGACAAAAATAGGAGTCTTTTTTAAACCAATTACAATCAAAGAAATTGTAATTTGTATGACTACCATTGAAGGTGTTTTAACTTTATCTAAAAGGAAATATATCTTTTTAAGAAAACATGTGTAGTTTTTTTTTAATGTCTTCTCATGCAAAAAACAGAGGTGAAACAATTTTTACTTTGTATGTATTTTACTTAATTCATATCTTATATATCATTATTATTGAACTTATAGTGCAGTTAACTTATGAATTCATAAAGTTGATTTTAAGTTTGTTTTTATTATTATCATTCATTATCAGTTATTATTATTATCATTATTATTGTTGTTGTTGTTTTATTATTATTTTTTATTATTTTTATCATTTCTGACAATGATGAGTGACTATGAAACACAACTTTGTTCCCAAGGCATTTCCCCAAAGGCCCTGGGAACGAGGTTGTATGAAACATGGTGCAGTGGATCTGAAGAACCAGTCTGAGTGACATTGTTAGTGTTGTGAAACTGATTGACAGTTAGTAGTGTCTGAGATCAGCGAAGAAAATGTTTCACACTTGAAGTTGACAGAGATCGGCAACAAGTTTGTACTCGAAAAATGAAGCTGCTGCTACCCTTGTAAAATGGCTACCGGGATCTTGCCGGGATCCCGCCAAGATTCCCGGCGCTCACCGGGATCTCGCCGGGATCCCGCCGAGGTGGCCCGTTTTCCCGGCGGGATCCTTCCCGGGAAAAATTCCCGCCGCGTATCTTGGCAAGAATCCCGCCGAGAAATCTGTACTCGCCGGGATCCCGCCAAGAAAAAAACTCTTCTCCAGGAACCCGGCGAGAATCCTGCCGGGAAGCAAAACCTTGATAGCATTCGCGGCGAGAACTTAATTCATCTTAATTCTTCCATAGAAATTCCCGCGGAGAAGTTGTACATTCTTGTTGCTGAAACGCAAATCCCGGCGACGGTGCGTTGAACCTGATCTTGAGATTTGACCCTGGAAGTAAGTGCCGCTCTAAAACTATCGTAAGTCACATCTAGTTAAAGTTTTAAAAGTTATTACGACTCAATCTTACGATTCCGTATGTCGAAAACAAGCCGTGAAGACGAAATCCCAAGTGTGTTTTATCTAGCATGCCGATCGCGTCTAGACTTGTGAACATTAAGTGGCGACGATTAGCCGCGTGCTCTGAATCGTGCTAGTTTCCGTAGTTTATAGAGGAAAGATTGTTGACTTTCGTATGTAGCTGCTTTGTTTTGAGATTTCTGCATGATTTTAATTCAAAACTTAGAAGTCCATAGATAGGATTACCTCTCTGGACTCAGGATTCCAGTGACCATCACTCAGCGATTATCTTCCGATAGCAAACTCGGAAAATTGTCTGTAATATCAACACTCACTTGGCTTTGAAAGGTCTTAAAAATTTTCTTTGTGACAGCATTCGGCAAATCTCTTTGGTAAAGATCCTCCCGCAGGCCACACAAATAAGACAAACTTGCCGCGGTTATCTTCCCGCCAAGGTCGTTGACCCGGCAATACGATTGGCTGACTAAAATCACGTGGGACAAAAAAATACATGCCTTGGCGAGTTGGAGAGAAAACATTTGGGAAAATTTGAGTACTTTTCCGAGTGCTGCTAAAAAATCCACCTCAGAAAAGTACTGAAAAATTGTTTGTTTCCCTGGTTTGTTTACTTCGAAGCTTCAACAATGACCTTTCTGCAGGGAAAAGGTATTTTGTTGAAGTTGTTTTAAGCTGCGTGTCAGCGCTGTGAGCGTCAGACCGTGGAGTTGTTCAGTTGTTTGTTGTGCGAGGAATTTGACAAAGACTTCTTCAAGCTAGCCTCCATGGAACTGTGTGCGTATATGCTAAACAATTTTAACAGACTCCAAGATCCGAACTTTGGATGAAGATAATTTTTTTTTTTTTATGAAAGCCATTCACTCTGGGGTGAAGTTGTTCTTGCTACCGTTTTGTAGGCGATGAATATCGGACTAAGCTTTGACTTGACGAAGCTTGTGAAATGTCATTGATGAAAACTACGGACGGTATTTTGCATCTTCACGGCTTCAATTGATTGATTTTGGTAGATCATGTGTTATCTTCCCTTGATTAAAAGGTCAGTTTCTCTTTCGTTGTTAATCCAGTAATCAGTGATTCTTTAACTAAAAAAAATATTACATGCAGATTGTTGAAAAGTGTTGAGTACAAGAATATTCACATTCGCATTTCTTTCCGCGTCTTAAGTGTCTTATGTCAATTTGTGTACACGAGCTTAGGTGTTCTATCTTTTTGCGAACCAAACAACTGTGGCTAAAAGCTAAATTTTCTGTTGGCTAATTAAATTAAATCGTGTTGTTTTGAGTAGAGTCGTTTATCAGTTTGTTTTTCTCGCTATCCAGCTGTTTTTAAACTTTAAACTTTGTACCGTGAATTTTACCAGAATTTCTTGACCTTAAATCGTTGCCACCATTTGTCGATGTCACTGACATTTTTAAAACATATTTATCAAAGTAGTATTAAATTAACCGCTGCACGGCTATGTGTACGTGTTTATTTAATTAAGCTTAAGTTTAGCTTACTTTTGTCTGTATTTTAACTAATCTCAAGGACGTTAACGTTGGGCTCGATCCAAAAGAAATTCGTCGCAGCAAGTCTAAAATTTTGCCGAGACTCCCGAAGTGAATCTCACCAAGAATCTCGCTTCCCGCCGCCAATCTTGGCGAGATTCCCGGCAAGATCGCGCCGAGATTTTTGCCACCGTGAATTTGCTTCTCGGCGAGAATCTTGGCGATATTCGCGGTAGGATTCCAGCGAGATTTTGGCCGCCGGGATTATTGCTTCCCAGCGAGAATCTTGGCGAGCTTCGCGGCACGATCGCGCCGAGATTTTGGCCGCCGGGATTTTTGCCTCTTGGCGAGATTCGCGGCAGGATCCCGGCGAGATTTTGGCTGCCGGGATTTTTGCTTCCCGGCAAGGATCTTGGCGAGATTCGCGGCACGATCCCGGCGAGATTTTGGCTGCCGGGAATTTCGCTTCTCGGCGAGAATCTTGCCGGGATCCCGGCGAGATTCCCGCCGGGAAGAAAAATCCCGGCGGCCAAAATCTCGCCGGGATCCCGGCGGGAGATTGCGGCGGGATCCCGCCAAGATCCCGGTCCCAATTTTACAAGGGCAGTTAAAGAGTTCCTGACTTGTGTATGTGGGAGGGCTCCCTGGTGGGGACTTACCCTTTCAAAAGCGTAACAAGTTTTTTTTTTTTTTTTTTTTTTTTCCAGCTTCAGGTATAACTATTAAAGAGTAAGGAAATTCTGACAAGTTGAGGTGTATTGAAGGGTAGGGAAATCTGTTGTTTAGGGACTTCCTTTCATTTGGTTCTAAAATGTTGTTGATAATCTCTCATCTACTTTCCTGAGAAAAATGAGGGGATCCTTTCTTTGTACGTTGTGATATATTTAGGGATATTCTCAAAAGTAGCACAAATAGCACATTCGGATGAAATTTATATCAAAATATCACAACCTATATTTTAAGAACCTTGGTAGCCTAAGTTTGCTTAAAGTACCATTTATATAAGAACCTATTTAGGCTAAAGTGTAAAATTCAGGTTCTTATACCTGGGCTATTACTCTACATGTTCAGGGAATAAATGAACAGAAATCAATAGAATTTGTTTTCACACTTTCACACAGACAGAAACACCACAGAAAGGAGAATATTGTTACTGCATGTGTCTGAGCTGTATATTTTTTTTTTAATATGGTACAACACTTCCCATAAACTTTCCAAATTATATTCTTATCAGCACAACAGTAAACCAAATGTATTTTGAAGTGAGGAAGTGAGGAGTAAATAATACAAAAATAATACAAACTGGTGTACTTTAAAAACTTTCCATTTGATATTTGACATATGCAGATCTCTTAAAGAATACAATTATTATTAGATTGCTTTTTACTGTCAAGGAAGAAATGATTATCACACAGGAGTGGCTTCATATCTTTATTGCAATAATTTCCATGATCAATAGCCAGAGAAAATCATATTTGGACAGGTCCACTGTTACTCTTAAAATGTATGTTAAAGATGGGAAAAGCAGGTTGCATCAACCAAATCATAGCATTGCATGCCAATGTGAGGGTTTATATGCCAGCATGCAACCACCTAAGAAAGACCAACAAAAATATTTACAACTTATGTTATCAGTTTAATGACTCCATCAGTCACAAAAGACCAACAACCAGATCTTCAACAAATTTATATCAGTTTTTTATCCATCTGTCCTGTTATTGATCACTAATTTTGTCAGAACTTTGTCAAAGTAGCTGTGGATCAACAAGTGATGACAAAATGAAATTCTCTATTTTCCAATTCCCCATAATGCACTCTGCATGTCAATAACTGGACACATGAAAAACTAACATCAATTTGTTTTCTTACAAAAACAAATTGTCTGCTCTCCCTTGTTGATGCCCTGCTTAAAATCAATGTTATAATTCATGTATCTGTCTGCTTATTGACAATGAAAATTAGCCATAATAAGGGCTTGAGAATTTCTGCAGTTATTGTGAAAAGAATAATTTTGGTTAGAAAAAGTGATTTTGTTAATAAGGGTTTCAGAGGAAAAGCCCAGTGTAAAAATGTTATCTTAATAGAAAGAATACTTGTAGTTAACAAGCCAAATTCAGAAGAAAACGGATTAAGAGACATCGAGGCTTCTCTTGGGATCAATATCAGTATCTGGGCAACTGCGCACGTACCCCTTGCCTAAGTCAACGTGTTTTAATAAGTTAATAAGTTACAATAAACGATGTATCAGTTTTACCTCTGCTGTAATTTTTTCAAGCCAGTTGGTTTTCACTTTAAAAAGAATTGCAAGCACACCACGCACCCCTTCAGTCCTTATTCCTACCCTACAGGTTCCAGGATTCCATATCATCCCCCAACATAATTACCATATAATACTCCCATACTACAATACAATCTTTTTCATTTTGTCAGTACAGACAGACCTAGATTCAGAGTTCAGATCTCTGACTTTTTGGTCCACTTCATCTCCAATAGGCCATGAAAGCAATCATTGCAAATTTTCTTATATGTGTTGGTCTAATTTATTATTGCTCTCAGATTCCCTTTTCCCCTTTTATGAAATTAAATTGGCCTAAAAAAAATGAACTGATTTAAACAAATTAAAGCAGAGGTGGAAATTGAGCTGTAAATTACACAATGATTCTGGTATCAGTTAAACTTCTTAAACTGACCTTCATTGTCAGAGACATTGAACTGAATACTATATTTAAACACAATAGAGTATTCAGCAGAGCTGGTGGGGTTGTGTATTAAAACCTAAAAACATCTTAACACAGGTCAGTGAGGCTATTCCCAGTTATGCTTTTGGCAACAACCACTCTGACCCCAAAATATGCAAAAATAACCTATGTCAAATTCCCCTCTAAAGATAATACCCTCTTCCATGCCTTACAGTAAAATTTTGCCAACAGTATAAATTTAACTCAATGCTTTACATGTTTCTATTATAAGACTAAATTTTTACCCCTTGAGTCAGAATTTTTAGATGTGTCACATTGAATTCCACAACAGATTAAAAATGCTGCTCACCTTTTGCAAATATCTGCATCAGTTCAAAAGATAAATGTATTCAAGTTTGAAAAACGTGTAAAATATGCAAATGATGTGACTGATGATGTCATACACTCAACCCAATATTACAACAAGTTGAAACCATGCAACAGAGATCATTGAAACCTGGCAGGCTTATACATGTAGTTCTGCAGGCAATAATTGTACCACTGTGTATTGCAGGTACTCACTAGTGTACACTAACACTACTAAGTATAACTGAGTTTGGACAATATCTATTTTTTGCTGTTCTTTTTCTCTCTCCTGTTTTTATTTAATTAATAATACTAATGGTCGTCTTCTTTGGTGCTTAGAATTGATAATGGTCCCACATACCGTACATATAAACAATGGCAAATTGTCGGCCAGAACTTGTTACAATTTACATCAGATTAAGACCCTATGCAAAATTGACTGCCTTCTTTCTTACTTATTTAAAATAGCCTCAATAACCTTGTTTTTGTGACACAAATTTATTGTAACGAATTTGTTGTCCTGAATGAGGTTAGACCCTGTTTACAAGGAGGTAGGGCAGACCTACTGCCAGGGTACCCTAGCAAGAGGGTTAAAAGATAGCCCGCGTTTACAAGCAAAATTTACAGGTATTACGCTTCGGTAACCTTGCAAATAAAGCACAAACAGATAGCAAAACTGGAAAATAATTTATTTCCAAAGCAAAAATATGACAAATTGTGAAAGAACTTCAGTTGATGTCTTCTGGGTCATAATTCGCGGATTTTGTCTATATTGTGATCACATTTTGCCTTTGGGAGCCACAATAGAGTTGTCCCGGCTAGGCGAGTTGTCCCTAGCAGAGCATTTACAAGGCGCTAGGGTTACCCTAGTGCTAGGGTAATTTACCCTAGCTGCCTTAGCTGCCTTAACTGCCTTGCAAATGCCTCATTTAAAATAAGACCCTCTTGCTATGGTAACCCTAGCACTAGGATTACCCTACCTGCTTGTAAACAGGGCCTTATAAGAATAATTTAAAGGAAGCCATTTTTGCATTTGGTCTATAACGTGTCTTATCAATAATGACGAAAAAGTAGCTTCTTTTAGGCAACATACCCAATTCAAGACTAGAGTACAAAACCCATACCCTATTTAAGACCAAACCTGAACCCTTTGGGCCACACATACATGTACCTACACAAAATTCATGCGTGCTCATTGACTAAGTTTTATCGTCAATAAGCGTACAGACACATGAATTTATAATTTATGCCATGCAGCAACAAGCGAAAGCGGCCAATTTGACAGTTTGTTATCGTTAAAAAATAAATTGACATCAGTTTTTTCATGCATCTGTCCAAATTACCCCCTGCCTTGGCCCTGAAGGTGGAGACAGCAACAACACAAGCAGGCTCTTGGCAAAGATCCGAATGAGTAAACAAAATGATGACGAAACATGAGGGGAAGCAATGGCACGTGGCTGGAAAGGGACCAGAGCGGGGGAGAGAGGGGGATTAATTAGTGAACACCTGGAAGGATTTCTGCCATTATATGAAATGTTCTCTTTTGCCGAAAGGTTTGCTTAAAAAGTCGAAGAAATATGCCTACAACATATTTCTACCCTCAGTTAGAAAGGAAAGGAACCTGATGGTTTGTAAATAGAAGAAAATCTTGGCGTATCGAAACGCCATTTTTTTCGGTTTGTGAAACGAGCTGCGCGGTGCAGTTTAAACTGGAAGTGACGTCACTTTTTGTTGGATGATCCAGATACGAAAATTTCAGGCGTCTTCTGCCCCGCCCCTGGGTTGGAATTAAAGCTGTTTTAAAAGCAGCTTAGAGGCAAATCTAAGTTTTGGGCGATGAAAGATCGACACAAGAGAAGGAAATCATTGTCATTGATCAAGCCTTTGTCATATGAAAGTAGAATAAAGTCGAACGTATCCATTTTTGTTCAGACACGTAGATGCTGAACACCCCGTTGCCGTACAGCGAAATCTTAACTGTTTGAGGTTTGAGGGAACGGAGTTGACAGCCTAGTCTCTCACGGCAGAAGTAGCCGTAGTAGCAGCCCGCCGTAGCGTATCTTAAAGTCCCTAATGCGAGACTCCAAACTTCACTTTTTTCAATCGTCAACAGTTCGTTTGCTCTCCTAAATGTTACCACATTTGAAGTTTGGAAATTTCAATCCGTTACGCATAGTTACCGCGTTTTATTGAAAAAGATAATGGCTGGTCGAATGCCATCCTCGGAAACCCAGGGGCTACTAGCCGGGACTATGCGTTATTTTCGGGCGAAAGTTTACTTCAAGAGCTGGAGAGCCCCTGGGAACTTACTCTTACCGAACCAGTTCCAGAAGTAGTTAATGTACGCGATTTCGACATAGTTGCGTGGCCCGTGCTACGACGATTTGCATATCGTGCAAAGTTTCAGAAATTATTCAACGATCGAGGCGAAATAAGATGTAACCGTGGGTGCTCGACTAGCTTTCCCCGCAACAAAAAGCAACAGTGTTGTTTGTGCATCTAAACTCTCAATTGTTGCTAAAATTTTCTTCTTTAACAGCAAAACAGGCATTAGGTGGTGAATCCCTAAAGATATATACCTGATTTTTTGAAAACCGGGCTAGCAATACATGTTTGACATTTACACTGATTGGCAATTTAATGCCCCCCCCCCCCCCCCCACCCCTTCCTGGAAAACTTAAATCTCACATCAAAAACACTGGAATTTTGAATACACGAGCTTCCATTTGATGGAAGAGTCTGTCTTGTAGGCAACAAAGGTAAAGCCTTCTTCGTTAGTCTGGAAAATAAAACAGCTATTTTGTTCACCTTTGTTGTAACAAAATGCTTACGTTTAAAGAAATCACATGTGGTTTAGTGTGGTCTGTACTCTCATCAACAATGATTCGCGTGATCACAAAGGTGATAGCAGTACAGACAATGCTAAACCACATTCGATTTGTGTTTTTACCACAATATCATCGTAAAAGAATTTTTTTCAGAGCGCGAGCTGAAAAAGGCATTGCGTGACACATACGTGTGAGCAAGTACACTGGACTCTTATCAACAATGGCAAATTAGCTAATCAGATTGTGACATTAGTAGCAATTGTGGTGAAATTCAATTTTCATGTATGTCAACTGCCAAACTTGAAAATTATAAAAAGCCTGTAATCCTTTAGTGATCATATAGATCTATGATCAGACTTTTTTTTCCAGACAGGAAAGTTCTTTAACTGCAAGTATTATTGTTATGCAACAGGGTCAATGCTGTGATTAAACCTTGGAACAATGTTTACACAGGGCAAGGAAAAACCCTGCTCAGATTACCCAGTGCAATTAAATTTTGCTCTTGGGTAAGTAAGAATAGAAGTTCAGTAACCTGGTGGGCAAGTGAAATTAGCTTTGGCAGTCTTGTGAGTCTGACTAAAAATGTCAGCTTGATAAATGATAAATTTTCAATTTTGGGACAATTGGGTTCTCACGGGAACAACGACAGACCTGCAAAGCCTCTCAATGGATCATGCATGGCTTTTTACGAAAAAAAAAAAATAAAAAAAAGCACACATGGAAATGGCATAACTCAAAAACTAACATTAGCTTATTGCTCTATCACTATTGAAGTTTTTAAATTGTGGGTAAGACTTTGAAGTACTCTTCGTTTCACTGTGGCTTGGTACTCAGGAAAGACTTTGCAAGTTAATTATTTGTTAAAATTTTAGCCTTGTTTTGGCATAATGCAGCGTGTTTTCTGCATAACATTTCCCCATAAATTGCTATTCTTTCCTGCAACCTGTCAGATGTGAATTCTGGGAAAAATTTGACCATCGCGAGATATCTGCTGAAAACTTGCTGAGATCATGTCCTATCTTAATGGCCCATTGCGCCACTGAACTACAAAATTATACTTTTCATTTCTAGGTGTAACGAGAATTGTAAATAAATTTAGGAAACCAAATATTGTAAGTTAAGAGTTTTTTTTTTAAAGTTATATTTCCAGGTGCAGTAAGAGTGAAGTAAGCTTTGTAAATGTAATGTTGTCATTAATTAAAAAAAGGAAGTTTTGAATCTCGCATTTGTATTTCGATTCTTGATTTGCATACGACCATCCTTGGAAACCCAGGGGCTACTAGCCGGGACTATGCGTTATTTTCAGGCGAGCGATATTTTCGGGCGAAAGTTTACTTCAAGAGCTGGAGAGCCCCTTTGGAACTTACTCTTGCCAAACCAGTTCCAGAAGTGGTCGAATTCCGTCCCGCAGGTTGGCCAGAAAAAAATAATAAAAAAAATGAATAAAACATAGTGCACAAAGACTGGCCTATGGTTCAATGCCATTAGAGCTCGCTGATACTAGACCTAGATCCAATTTTCCTGAGTCGAGAAATTCTTTTTCCAAGGTACGATCAGCTAAGCCTAACACCGACGTAATAATATTAATGCCTGGCACAGACTATATTTAAGACATCCCATACCTGTCAACACCATGCGCTAATCACACAATCACATAGCAACCTAAATAGTCAGCATAACCATACTTTTTTCGCGGTCTGGTAAACAACAGGATTTCGCATAGAATTGAATTCTACATTTCAGCACAAAAGACGTCCTACGTGACATTTCACCCAATATAATTACAGAGGAATAAGATACGTGATATTTCTGTTCAATAATTATTACTGTACAATATCTAAAAGAAAACCGCTAAACGGCATCGAAACCAGCTTTAGGCGCACACTGATTTCAAATAACTCAGTGTCACGTGTATTAAAGAGGGAATTGCGAGAAGGGATAAAAACACAGGGGCGGGTAAATTTGTCTACATCCACATGAAAACAAATCCCTAACCAAAAAGCAAGCTAAAAAAAAGTAAAAAGAAACCGACATTAGCCGTGAAAAACACAGTAAACAAGCTGACATTAGACAGGGGAAGTTGTGAAGAGTCACACCGCAAAAACTTTAGGTTTGCCGACCCGGTTTTCATAACCTCAGATATATATGTAAGCAGTAACATAACTCAATCCGCAAGTTTTTCGGAGGTGAACAGAACAGTAGAGAAGAACAAAAGAAGTACGTAATGTCCGTAATTAATAATAATAATAATAATAATAATAATAATAATAATAATAATAATAATGATGATGATGATGATGATGATGATGATGATGATGATGATGATGATGATGATGATGATGATGATGGTGGTGGTGGTGCTGATGGTGGGGGTGGTTTGGTGGTGGTGGTGGTGGTGGTGATGGTGATGGTGATGGTGATGGTGATGGTGATGGTGATGGTGATGGTGATGATGATAATACGGTGAACCCTGCGGAGGCGATAACTTGTGTTGTTACTTATGTGCATTGTGCGATAATGATTTTTCCTCTATTTATCATACAATTACAAAGATTATAGGCGAGCGCTGTATTTGAGCCCTAAGATCTAAGTGAAATGCCTTACTTGGTTTCTAAATAACACAGCACTACCTCCATCACGGTTTTAAAGCAGAGAAAATCACCGAAAGACCGAATTTCGGAAACCTGCACTGTTAATAAAGAATAAAACAGCACTACTTTCTCGGATTGTAACATACACAAATTGAAGTCTCCAAAATTCGGAACCTTAGTTTCAGAACAAATCGGTTCTGCTCTCTTCAAATTTAGCGGAGTAAAAAGTAGCTAGGGCTCCTAATTACGGACACCCAGTTTCCGAACCAAATAAGACAGCAGCTGTTTTTCTTAATTCAATACGTGTTACCCATGGTTCCCAATTTTGGGCCCTTTGATTCTGATGGAACACAACTTCGTGATTCAGCGGAGTCAAGACTAAGGGTTCGGATTCGGGACCTTCGGTATTCAAATCAACACCAGGCGACAGACAGCAAGTTTCAATAATATCACTTATGTCCAGTATTGATGCAAGTATTGTTGATTAGTACTTCATATCTAGCAGAGTTATTTGACAATTTCGTACTACTTCATATTTGACAGAATTGTAAGTGTTTTGGTGACTTTTTCCCAATGAGGTGAAACCGGGAGAAGCTTCAGCCTGATGGGCCACTTGGCCCGAATGCAGACTTTACCTTTACCAATGAGGATACTTTGTGAGACTAGTTATAAGGAATTGGAATCTCTTAAGGACGTTCGCGCCAAAATTTTCTAATATTGATTTCTTCCTGAAAATTTTACCGTTGAAAGATGACGAGTTAGTGATGCCAGAAATGTAAAAAAAGTTGGGGGTCACCGACTTCATTTTGGAGAGAACATCTCCGGAAAAACACCTAAATCCGAGTAAATCGGGCTTGTTAGCGAAGAAGGCCAGAGTGGCTGCAAGTCCCAAAGTATTGTAATTAGAGCTTTGAAGGGAAATGTTCTCTGCCACATATCATTTAAATAGACCTATTAAGCAAATTTAGTCAACTGGCCATGGTGAGGTTCCTCAACGAACAAGTTCGCATTTAGCAACCATAGTTTCACGCGCCTTGCAGCCGAGAGATGGCAGGATTCTATGTCCCGTGGACAGAAATCTTGAATTTTTTTTAACTTCCCACATTGATTTTTTGTTCATTTTTGGACAATGTGGAAAAAATTGTGAATAAAACTTGCTTCTAAAAAGAAAAGTAGGGGTCACCGAACATGCAAGATCGTTGAATCCAAGCAAAGCTATAGCAATGGCCATCTGCCCTATCATTGATCATTTTAGTACTTAGCGCGCGCGCTCGATGCATGACGTGGCAGATAAATTTGCGTGCGCAGTAAGGTTGCGCAGAAACAATTAGGGCGAACGTCCTTAAGCGTTTAAACCTAGACAAATCTAGGTTATTTCTTCAAATTTGTGTCTGCAGTCTCGTTCATCAGCGAGGGTTGTCCATAACGCATACATGGATTCCATGATAACTCGATATACGCACGCTAAGCATGAACTAATTCTTAATTAATGAATTAATTACCAACAAAATCATTCTATTATTAAATACATCATTTGGTATCTTCAGTCAATTGATTATGGCTTTTCATGATAACGTGAATTTTTTTTTAATCGTCTGTGGTTAATTTAATAATTTTTAATATCTGTTGTTTCAGTTGTAGGTCACAGCAGAGCTTGTATTTTAATGCACTGGTTATTAAATTTTGTTTGAAGAATATAGTCAATATTTTGTCGTTTAGTTTGTCCCTTTTTCACCGCAAAATAAAAGTGATCAAGATGGCAAAAATCTAGACTGCTTTCAATATCGATTTCAGCCAATCAAATTCGTGAATTCGGTAGGTTTCGATCTTTGTGAGACAAAGCCAAGTAATCATAACTGTGCTATTTCAGAACAATTTGTATGGTCCCAGACACTACTAATCAGTAATTGTCAAATTGACATTTGAACATTTTCTTATGGACAATGCTAGTCATTCTACAACGAATTCATCGATTCAATTTCCCTGGTTTTAACAGTACTCAACAACGGAACTACTCCATCTTTACCTTGTTTAGAAACTACCTTGGCTTTAAACTTTAAACAAGCAGATAAAGAGCAAACAGAACTTGCCAAATCCTTAGTAAAGATTACAAATAAAAACACATAAAACGACAGCGCACCTACAAAGGGGGTTCAGAGCCACCTTAAATTTTCTAAAATTCAAGGTGGCTCTGAACCCCCTTCGCAGAATTTTTTTAAACTTTGCAAAAAGTTGCATCTTTTCATGCTGATTACAATTCGATAGTAAAAAATGGGGGTCACTGAGCTCGTTTTGGAGTTATAAGCGCTTACAGCTAAAATTAAGGGTGTTTTTAGCAGGTCGTATTGCTGCTATGGTAACCTATTGTGCCACAAACATAACAGCAACTTGTTCCACAATGATCGGGTAGTTTGTTGATACCATGACTTTGGCATCAACCGGTATAGAATGGTTGTAATGACCAATCAAACTGTGAGTCTTGAAAAATACTGGAAACTGTTTTCAGGTACCCTAAATTAAGGTTGTTTTTAGCAGGTCAACGTGTTGCTATGGTAACCTATTGTGTCACGAAAATAATACCAACGTGTTCACCAGTTATTGGGCAGTTTTTTGATATCATGATTGTAGCATCAATTGTTAAAGAGTGGTTATAATGACACATCAAATCTAAGTCTTGGAATGTGCTGGAAACTGTTTTGCCACCTTAAACATTTATTTCTCGTTTCACAGAAAATAATTTTGCCAAATCACGTTTCACGGCTACTATGGAACTCACGATTCACGAGGAAATAAATTAGCCATTTCACATTTCACGGGAAAATAAAAGGACCGTTCACGAGTCACGAAAATACCCTTTACAAATCTCAATATTTATTTCTGCAAGTGCAAAAAGCTAATGAGAAGAAAAAAGGAAAGAGGACGAGCAAACTTTCATACTTGTCCAATACACTAACAAATTTATGCATAGCATTGTATTGTATTCCATTGTTTTGTGTCGTTCTCAATCGTATTGTATTGTTAATCTATTGTTATGTGGATAAAATACAATGCAATGCTATGCATAAATTTGTCAGAGTATTGTACAACCCTCCAAACTTTGGAAGATTTAAAATTGCATCTCCGCGTGCAAGCAAAATTTTAGTTAGTACAAACCAGTTACATTAAGGGGACAGTATCACAGACTGCGCATGCCCAGGTAATCAACCAAAAGTGGTCCGACCTTTTCAAGTTTGTGATCTCTGAAACAAAATGGCGTCAACAAGCGGAGGACAGAATCCTCACGGTCACGGAGGCTGTAGAAACAACTCTGACCGTAAGAAGATTTTTAATTCAGGCAGCGGCGTGAAACAGGGACGGGGGAAGTCGAGAAGAAGAATTCGGCTCCAAGAAAATATCTACAAATCTTGGTTACAGGCCAAACTTAAAGCCACGTACAGTTCAACAAGTAACAGCGAGTTCCCGATGAATTGACCGTCATTAGAAAAACGTAGACGGTAAGCTTACATTAGCTTGGTTCTCTTCTTTTTTGCTTTACTACTATTTAAGTGTATGTAAAACTTTTATAACATTTTGTTTCTGTCTGTTTGGCATCAATCAGATATTGTTGAATCGCGGAATAGGAAGCGAAGCGATTTCACGCGCGTGGTAACAAAACTACAAGTCGATGAATCGGGACAACAGCCAAGGATCTCTTCTGGATATGTACCAGGTAGGAAACTGAACATGGTAATATCCTAAAACAAGTTAAAGTTTGGAGGCGAAGACTCGCTTGAAATCAATCAATTCGTATATTTTAAGCAGGATCTTCGACCTGTACTCCTGGGAAGTCTCCCAGTTCCATTCACCTTTAGCAGCCATTTCAACTGGTAAATCTCCCATTCACGATGTCACTCGGTAGCAATTGTAAGCTCTTCCAGCTGTTTTACAATAAATAGATAAGCTAAGTTCGTGATTTTTAGCTTAGATATCGAAACAGTGATAGAAATAACCTGAAATAGCAGATGGCAACTTAGACTTCTTGTTTATTGAATTGGGGAAACATATTTTGACTTTTTTCACTACTATGTAGTTCAAACTCATCATTATTTTCCGACGATGTATTGAATGTGTTAACAGCTTGTCACTGGTGTTTTGACCAAAAAGAAAAACAAGTCCAACTACTCATGCTATGTTTATTCATATTTTCTGTTGATTTTTAAAGGATTCAATCGTACATTCTACATATGTTGTATGTCAATATTATTATAAGGTACTACTGATAGTTATTGTAACCTAAAATAACTGATCACTGCTGTAAGGTCAAATACCTGTATGGCTTCATATACTGCAGTTATAGTTCATGTATCGATAGGTGTATGATTTATAAGAGTCAATTTTGTTGTCTATAATTACAGGGCTTACAAAGTCAGAAGGTACCTAGAAGCAGTTGACTGGAATTACCACCTTCACCTTTCTGTTGCTAGCAAGAAAGAAAGTGAACAACTTTTAAGTGGAGAGTGCAACCAACAAACAAAACTATGGGATAAGAAAATTGTCAAAGCTGACAAGCTAGGGGTATGAGTTTATCCCTCTCCTCATTGCCAAAAGGTTTCATGCCAGGATGCCAGGATGTTGATCTGTATGCAAAGCATGTATCACTCAACGAAAGTGATCCACGTTTGTAGGCACCAACTATATATTGCTGCCAAGCCACCATCTCCCACAGCAGAGCAAATTAATTGCTGCAGCAGATTTGGTTTGCCATCAGAGAGCTCAGAGGAGATGAAAGCTGAAGAGGAATCTTCTCCCATGGAGCACTGATTAGGGCAAAGAGTTGCCAAAGAACTGTGGTTCAGAACCTTGGTCTTTTTATTAAATGCATGCAGTCATATTTTATAGCTTTATAGCTCTATTTGTACAATATTGTAAATTGGATTTAATGGTGGTGGTGTAAGCACTGTCAGTTTTAGTGAGAGCAAGAATCCTTACTGCTATTACATGTATAATGGAGTAAATCTCTATTGCTTTGGTTTGTACTGTATCTTTACCACAAATATGAAAATTTACAAAAGATATTTAGTATCATGAAAAAAATCCCTGCTCTCATCTAAAATAGCATTTCTTCACACTTGAAGACTTCACTTTGTAAATATCCAAGGACTCCGACTATTTATTCTGAATATCTTGTCAACTGACACAAGATTTCTGTGTACATCATTATATACGGAGGATCAATTCAAATATGCAGCTTTTATTTTATTCAGAAGAGCAGAATCCATCTGTATCTCTTTCAATCACAATAATACAAGACAAGACATTCATTGATATTTACATTCATGACATTGTTTCCAAGAACTCTTGGTGTTGATTTTCATGCAACTGTAACATGACAAGTGCGTTTCTCATAGTTAACTCTTGAAAGGCTGGGAGTCTAATGTTGCTTCAATAAAATATATGTACATGTGCATTGTTACTTTTTTGGAAAAGAATTCTTTGTCAAGACTCCACACAGCAAAGATCTAGTGAAAAATGGACAGTTACATGCCTAACAATGAAATTTCTTCCCTATGTATTGCTGTGTTCATCAATCTTCTGGGCACATGTGAATGTAATAATAAATTGGGGCAAAAAGGGCAATAAGAGACCTTCTGAATTCAAAACATATTTTCAGATGAAAACTTATTTGCTGATGGGGTTCTGCTGGTTGTAGCTAATGTATGTAATAGGAATACAAAAATTACATGAACTGTTTTATCAAGAAACCTTACTTGCATAAATATGTAGTTTGCTATACTAACTACTGACTATGCCTTGACCATGTTTCACTTTATTTCTGGCTGTTTTAGTTCCAGTTACACCAGCCAGATTAACATTTTCCATTAGGAAGAATTTTTGAATGTAAATGGTCTTTCCAAAATGAAGTGGCCTCTAGAAAAATTTTGAAAGCAAAAAATGTTTGAAAAAAAGAGGTATCTTCTATGACAGATCCAAAAGCTGTTCTTGTACTAAAATATGGAATTCGCATTCCGGAATTACACCAGAGTAATCCAAATGCAGAGTAAACCCAGGTCAAGCTGGTAACCCAAGGAGAGTTTTGGACACGATGTCAAGCTTAGCAGCACTTCGACTGCTTTGTTTAAAAAAAAAAAAGTGTATTTGTTAAATAAAACACCAAGACAATATATTCACGTTCTCGATAACCCATGTAAACACCGGTAAGTGAGGGATATTGTCTTTTTATTCGTAAAACTACACAAGAAGGACATTTCCTTCCATTTCCCTTGCCCAAGTGTTCTTGCCTGGCCAAGATAAACTGTCTGTATGCGGCCATGTGAAAAGATCTCGTACTATTGTCTTCTCTATAATTACGAATTTCTCCTGCATAAATAACTCGAACAGAGAGCTTAGAAAATCGAGTGCAAATGTAATCCATACTCCCGACTTCTCTTCTAAGCAATCGAAGGTTCAGAGTCTTCATCATTTGGACATTCAATACATCCATAAATTCCTATTAAATGAATAAAACAAAGTGAAGAAAGATAAACAAAAATTCCTCTGTATAACTCCCTGCTTCATTATACCTAGCGAGTACGGTCACGGTGTGACCAGTAGAATAGTATTTAAAGATTTAACACAACTTTTACATTGTTGTTTTCTTTAATTCTCTCTGCTTCTTCGGTTAGGCAATCGGTAGCACCGTTACTGGTACTGGAAAGCTGAAAACCCTGTTCGCTTCGAGCTCGCACATTTCTCACAAGTTGTAAAGTAGCGTTTATATCTTGCGATTCCTAAATCACAGAAAGAACAGGAACAGTTTCAAACTTGAACTGAATTACAAAGACAAACGTCAGAAATCAAACTATAGACAGATTTGATTTATTCGCATTATAAACTTACCCTGTTCTTGCACGGCTTGTCTTTACTGCCACATCGTCAGTGGTCTCCACAGTGCACTTTGCGGCCTTTACAAAGGCAACCACGATTACTCGTACTTTTCCGCCCGGTGCTGCAAGACCTTTCGCATTTATAGCCTTCATATTGACTTTCCTTAACGGAAGAACATTCGACTTTGCGGGTTCTGATTTAAACAATACTTATGTAGCCCAAGTTTAATATTTAGAGTTACCATCGAATCCATACCTGTAATGGCGGGAAATTACTGACTTGACCTATGGGGTGCTATGACGCGTATTTCATCACGAAATACGTCATAATGACGTCATAATGACGTATTTTAATATTCTGCCATACAGGCTTCCTACTCGCTTTAATAACAGCTAAGTTTTAATGATACCAAGTGTATTTTCGCTGGGTTAATGCAGAATATTATCTGTTGACTTCAACATTATATAATCACCTAAACTACTTTTATAAAACTAGTAGATACAATAAATGCAGCTGGAAATCATTGGAAAACATGGTTGAAACAGTAATTCCAAGTTGTGAATAGAAATCCAGTAAGCAACAGAGAACCGTAAGATAATTAAGTACTGTAGCCAACATTGATTTTTGTTGATTTCGAACATACCTTTAGACCAGCGCACTGACAGTGCATTAGCAAAGGCAACAACCCTTAAAATAATTCTAAGATGTCTCTAACAATTCATTTAATGAAGCGATGTACTTCTTTGCCAGTCTTGAGTTTGAATTCTTGACAGCCTGTCTCCGGGCTCTCTCTCGGAAAAATAGTCGGGTATTACGCTGCGAAGCACGTTAAATGCTTCCCTCAGACGTCTCTGCCTTTTGCGCTCTCTTTCTCGATTCCTTTCTTTTCGGTTAGTCAATGGCATTCCCGACGATCGGTGACCTTTGAAGTACATATTGCTCATAGTTAAGTCGGTATCTTGTTGAAATTTTCCCACACTTTCTCTCTTAAGAGTATTGCCCAATGAGGCAGGACAGTCGGAACTGGCCGAGTTATTTTTCAGCACCACTTGATTGTAGTGTATTTGTTCCGTGGGCGTGTT
This sequence comes from Platygyra sinensis, assembly GCA_019787425.1. Taxonomy (NCBI): domain Eukaryota; kingdom Metazoa; phylum Cnidaria; class Anthozoa; order Scleractinia; family Merulinidae; genus Platygyra; species Platygyra sinensis. Next base: position 32,511 of record JAHPZR010025865.1, read on the forward strand.
AACTTGTACTAATGCTTTGTCTGGAAAGTACGTTTGGTTGACCTGCATCTCCACACTTTTTCTGTTTAGCAGTGTGTCCAAATAGGCAGTACAGTCGGGGATGGTCGAGCAACTTTGCAGCACCACATGACTGTTCTGTATGTGCTCCATAGGCGTATTTACTCTTGCTAATGCTTTGTCGGGGACATACGCTCGGTTGAACTGCATCTGCTCACCTTCACTCTGTAGCAGTGTTTCCCAAGCGGCAGGCCAGTCGGTAAAAAGCGAGCAATTTTGTAGCAGCACTTGACTGTAGTATATTTGTTCCATGTGTTTATTTACTTCTACTGATGCTTCTTCGTGAACATACGTTTGGTTGAACTGCATCTGCAGGGAATTGAGAATGGAAGTTGATTATTCAACAGTGCCCTAGAGAGCCAAATACAATATATAAGTGACGAGGATGATTGCTGCTTAATAAGAAAGGATACTTGAAACCTACCAAAATGTCATTTAGTGGACCAAGAAGGCACTGAGATTAAGAGCGGCTTGTTTTGCTCAGACAAACTAGAACTTCTAAAAGCTACAAACACCAATCCGTCGATGTAACTGAAGTTGGAGTTCCCATCCCCCTCCCCGCAGTTCGTTGGCTGTGATTAGAAGCATCAGAGAAACACCTCACAAGCTTCTTTTCAGGATTCTCTATATCTGTCAGAAAACGAAGGAAACCTCATTGACAAACGGCAGAACATTTCGTTACACTAAAATATTTCAGTTGCCAGTCACTGCGTGTTTCACTAGAGGCAACAGGTGTGGCAAAGTGAAGAATGTTCCATTGTTATTTCCAAAGTGCGTAGAGAAGTCTTGTTTGATGAGCTAATTATAACATATAGCAAGCGCTAGTCGTGCCTAATTTCTACTGATTCATCATGATGATAATGCCTATACAATGACGTGTGCAGGTTCATTTCAACTGCAACATCTCCATGGACTTTTAGCCGCAAGTTCTTCTAATTAAAGTTTCGGCAATGTCAACATCATTCGAAACAATCCAAGGCCCACTTTGGCCTTTGGCAAGCTAAGATGATAACTAAAACTTGAATATTTTGTCTTTGTTTTTCTACATTTTCATCAATTGGTAGAAGCGAATGTTTCATTGACAACTTTGGAACCAGATAAAGCGTTTTCATTCAACTGTTGCTCAGCTGATTAAGGCGTGTTTTTTAACCAGGCAATAGGATCCTTTCTTTTTCTTCACCGTGCATTGGAAGACGGAATGTTAACTTTTTCTGTGTTTGGGGGGTAGACGAGCTGACGTCGTCCTCTCTTTGAACATCAGGAGTCCAGTCACAAAGGACCAGACGCTCTGCGAAAGTCGTATCGCACGTGGTTAATTAGACATGCATTATTCAGACATATGTCTCCACAAACGTCGCTGAAGGTAGATTGCCATGTCAATTGAGCTTATTGTTTCTCACCGATGAATCCTTGAGCAAGGATAGCTTCCTTCACATGATGGGCAATTTTAAACCCCCACAAGCGATACATGGGCTATTTTCCCACAGAAGTACTGAAATGGTTGTATAAGCCAGCAACGAGAAGAAACATAACTTTCATCTTCACCTTCTCTAAGTTAGCTCGTAAGGTTCAGACTGAGGTAATTTGGTTTTATCAACTGAGTTGATAATGTAAAATGGCCACCGTGACGAGATTCGAAAGCTGGCGTTTCGAGCGCTAGCTCTTCGTCGGAGCGAATCGAGGAATTGTGGGTTGTGTGAGGTAGCCGACAACTAAATTGCTTATATACAAAGCTTAATTAATGGGTTTCGCTGCCATTGTCGCAACGGTAAAATCTACGCCAATAGAAGATTTAAAACTGATCGTTTATTTTCGGAGTTTCAGATCACTGTGGTATTTTGTATTGAAGTTATCCATCCCGGCGAATGTAAAGAGTGCAGTATGGAAACGTCATCACTGTGTCCGCCGAAAGGACGCTTTAATGTTCGGACCAAAAATCAACGAAAACAACTGTAATAAACACCGCCTTGGTCTAACAAGTTCGGAGTAGCAGAAATTGCAGGATTCTTGGTGTTTTTAACATGCATACTGCCTTCGAGTAATTATTGTGATGTTGTCATTGGTGCACCGAACTCCATTCAAAATTTTAAAAAAAGAAACTTTTGTTTATAAAAACAAAGGATGCTTTGAAGTTACCTGAAAACCCTTCTTCAGTATGTTGGAGACTCCTTAAAGATGGTTTAAGACATGTCACGCCTATTGTACATGGGGTATTTCACAGTCTAGAATTACACTCTACCGTAACCACAGTTTACGTTGTGAGTCTCTCAAATCACATGAATTGTTTTTTTCAGTTCTACTGGTGTTTCGCTATCCCAAGATTTTTCGATTTTGAAAGTTTCTGTGTTCTCTCAGGAACATAACAGACAACAACAAAGAAGTCTTATCCATTCCTATGCAGTCGGAAACGTCTGACCACAAATACCTATTTTTATGGTGTGCTAAAACATAGACAATTCGTAGATTTGAAAAACAAAAACAAGGGATCTGTATAAGAACTTTCTGGATTTTAAGGAATTCATTCCGCCGCATTTCTCTAATAATTACTGACTGTCAGGTATTTAGCACATTTAAGCCTATCAGTGGCGAACTGATATCGTCCATACTTCATGTCAACGTAATTATAGGAATCGTTTGACTTTTCTTAATAAACCTCGAAAGAACACTTTTGGGGCGTTCGGATGTGTGCTTCTCTAGAAACTGTCATAGTCTCTACTCTGAGGGTTCAGCAATAAATTTCCAAAGTGTACAGGGCAATGCAGTCTTATAAGGAACAGAAATAATTTGTGGAATTGCCGGCTTAGCATTTGCAAGCAAGGAGCTCCTACCCGTGCTGAGAAAAGCTAAGAAAGGGAATGCACAAGCAGCCTTCAACGTCGATAAACTCATTATTAATGGGCAGATCTATCGGGGACCAGAAACAAAAAGCCACCCATTTTACGCCAGGATTCTAAATGCCTAAGGCGCCGTTCCGCTAAAAGAATTGTGCAACGTAGTGTCGAGGGGTAATAGGCAGTAATGCACGGTAAGCTGTACACATATGTTTGTAGCGGTCACTTTCAATTTAGCGTTAACTGTTGTCGTAATATTAGAAAACTGGAGCTAACTCTCCAGGAAAAGACGCTTTCCGTACTATTTATGTCTCTGTGCTCGTACATATTTTGTCACATTTTTTTAAGTTTTTTCTTATCCTTTTGGAACAAGGATAGAGAAGGTCCACTTAAGTCAACAGCTTGCAACAGGCGGTTTCAAAATCTAGCTTAAATTTGCTACAGTTCATGTCAGAGATATAAATAAGTCATTGAAACGAAGCCATTTTTAGACAACTACATACAAGAAAAGTTTCCATAGCTTTTCTTCAAGAAATATATAGTTCCAAAGCAAAAGAAAATATTTGGAGCGCGGAGTGGGGAGGCAAGATTTATTTCAATCATGGGAGCCAGCGCAGTAAAGGTGTTGCAATTTTGTTTGATCCTAAGCTTACGGTTAAGGTGAAGAAAGAGATCAAAAGTGACGATGGCACAATTATTACCTTAGAAACAAATATCGACGACGAAATTTCTGTGTTAGTAAATATTTACGTGCCTAATAATATTCATGCACAGCAAATGTTTTTTTTTTCTTTTAAAAAAATCAGAGATGCTTCGGAACTACGCAAATTCCCTCATTTTTATAGGAGGTGACTTTAATTGTCCTCTGTCAAACGAAGATAAAAAGGGTGGTCAGGATCTGTCATCAAAGAAAAATGTTATTGCAAGAATTAAGCAGTGTATGGGTTCCTTTGACCTAGTTGACATTTGGAGATATTTAAATCCCAGGGAAAACCAATTTACTCGGTCGTCTTCAGATTTGAAAGTCAAATGCAGATTGGACTATTGGCTAATCTCCAGGGATAGTTTGCAAAGTGTCGACTCCTCTGAGATCGAAGTGTTCCCATACAGGATCATTCACAGGTTACATTGCTAATTAACGGCGTGAAACAACACCCAAGAGGGCCCGGCTATTGGAAATTTAACGCTTCTTGCTTGAAGATAAAAATTTCGTCGAGCAAGTGGCTACAAAAATCCCAGGTTTTATAAATCAATATCAAGGCGTTGTTGACAAAGGGCTGTAGTGAAATTTTGTTAAAATGGAAATCAGAGCTTATGCCATTAATTTCTCCAAACAAAGAGCAAAAAATTAAAAAAAAAAAACAGAAAAACGTTGAAGCTGAACTTGTTAAAAAGGCTCAAAATCTGAAGCGAAAAATTGGCTAAAAAAGAAACGCAGGAGCTGCTTGCTGAACACGACAAAATCATTAGAGAATTGGAAAGCATCTCGCTTCAGCGCACACGCGGCGCATGTTTAAGATCTAAAGCAAGATGGTTCGAATGGGACGAACGGAGTTCTAAGTATTTTCTAAATCTAGAGAAAAGAAATTACTAGAATAAATACATTAACAAACTAAGAAAGGATGACAGAAACACAATAACAGATCCTACTGAAATTTTAAATGAACAACAAAGGTCTTCTCAAACTCTATTTAACTCACAAAACTCCGCGGTGGACGATGCAAAATACAAGTTCTTATTTGACAACGACTCTATTGTTAGACTGAACACGGAACAACAACAACACTGCGAATGGATGTTTACGCTAGGTGAATGCTTAGCTGCCTTGAAGACATTCAACGAAAGGAAGTCCCCAGGAACGGATGCCTTCACCGTTGAGTTTTATCTGCGGTTCTGGGAAGGATTAAAGATAAACTCAACAAAATCTGAGGTTCTCTGGCTTGGAAAATACAGAAAAAACTGCTCCAAACTTTATGACTTAAAATGGCCACAGGACCCGATTGTTGCTTTAGGAACTGCGTTTTCGTATGATGCTTATAAATGTGAAGTTTAAATTTTTCATGAAAGAGTAACAAATATGCAACAGATGTCTAACTTGTGTTCACAGAGAGATTTATCACTGTACGGTAAAATCACAATTGCCAAAACCCCTAGACTTTCGAAAATGATATTTTCTAGTGCTTGCCTCCCCACCCCTTCGCACATCGTTTCCAGTATAGATAAAATGGCTACAGCATCTGCTTGGAACAATAAGCCAGCCAAAATCAAAAGGGCCAAAAGAGAATGGAGGGTTAGACCTTCCAGATTATGAATCCATAAAAAATTCTCTACTAGTCTCTTAGGTAAAAAGAATGATTGATGGAAAAGGCGAAGCCTGGGTGGCCATTCCTTCCTTTTATTTGGAAAACGTCAGGGGAACTTTCATTTTCGAGTGTAATTATGATGTTGACTTGCTCGGTCTCAATGGACTGCCAGAGTTTTATGTAGATACTCTGAAAGCGTGGTCTGAAATCAAAGGCGAATGTATACCAGAAAACCATTTACAAATTCGAGATGAAATACTATGGAATAACAAAAATATAACTAAAAAATTAAAGATCTCTTAAATTGCGAAAATTAATTCACATCTTAACAAAATTTAAGCCAAAACGTTGGCAAACGATTTCCTTTTACAAAATTGCTCGGATTGATTAATGCCATTCCAGACTCTTGGAAACAAAAACCAAGGACGCAAAGCAGGTTCAATAACGACAATGATCAACACAATACTAAGGCTTCTTTAACTACGAAAGGAATTACTTGTAAACAATCCTGCAGCATTTTCGTTAAAAGAGAATTTAAAGAGCCGCTAGCAAACAATCGCCTTCGCAGACTAGGTGTCAACGAATTAGATAAAATAAAGGAAATTCATAGTCTCTCGTTTAGAATGACTAAAGAAACAAATTTAAACATTTGTCAGTTTAAGATTATACATAAAATTCTCCCACATAGAGTGCTACTCTACAAGATGAAAATCACAGATTCTGATCTGTGTTTATATTGCGGTAGCCAAGAAACCCTACAGCATCTGTTAGTGAGTTGCCCATTGCTCAGGACCTTTGGGTCTGATGTTTTAACTTGGTGGAATTCCAGCTCCACTTGTTACATCTAATCGACGAACTCAAAATTTTATATAGTTACAATTCTGGAGACTCAAGGTGTCTTCTCTTAAATTAAAACATCTTAATTGCAAAATTTCACATCTTTAGGTACAAGATAGATTCCAAACACCCTACTTTTGCAGCCTTTATGGCATTATTGAAAGAAAAATAACTCGTATTAAAAAAAAAATCCGAACATGATGGACAACTCTCTTACCCTTGTTGGATAGTTAATCAGTGCTTTCTGGCACGTTATTATGATCTTTTTTAATTATTTTTTTCGACCGCCTTTTTTAGCTTAGTATAATTTAGTAATTTAAAACATGGTAATTGTTGTTAATGTTGTACAGT
>JAHPZR010025866.1:10000-22518 GCA_019787425.1 Platygyra sinensis
TGAATATTTGGTTTCTCGTCTAGAATTATATCTGGTGCTTTCTTCAGTGTGCTTTTGGCTTCTCCAAACTGAAACACTTCCAACCATCCATAGAAGATGCCTCCCACGAATCCTTTTCGATATCCACCATCTCTTTTGATGAGGATTGCAGAACCCTGTAGAATGCAACCTAAAGAGGCAATCCATAAAATAATCCAAGTCATCGAAATGTACAATCATGGTTGTTGGTATTCAACATCTGAGCGTAATAGATCTTGAAGAAGCACTGGTAATTTAGGCCGCAGAAATATGGATATAAACGAATAGAAGTTTACAAATAAGGTTTGAGTTTCTCCCGACGCTCTATCAAAGCCAAGACCAAGGTCCTAATATTTGATTTCATTGGTATTAAATAAAATAGCTTTTGCTGCGCAATATTACTGTAGTTAGTAGCATAGGTCTCTTGTTTTGAGAGCCAAGTATGATTTGGCTGAATAAAAGTCACGGTGACCTTATTGCCGTGTTTTCACGAGAAAGGTTTACTACGATGACTACGGTTACTGCTAACCGAAAATAAACGCACGTTATAAGAAGCTGTTTATACAGAACTAGTTAACTAGAAGGAGTTTCAATGTTCACAAATGTCTCAATTGCCCAATGCAGGCTAAAATAACTGAATAAAGCGTGTAAAAAATTAACTCCTTAGAAGTTTTACTCGCGTTGTATTTAAACTTCCAACAATCCTCCAAAATGGTTTACAGCACGGTTCAAAGTTGGCAAAGCGTTCTCATGCACATCGATGATTTGCTTGGTACAATGGAAATACAGAGGACCTACATGCTGCATTGGGACAATTTGACTTATTAATATCAAGTAACAAGTCTTACCTTTTGGAACATTACATCCCAGTACTTTAGTTCTTAGACAAACTGATTCCATTGAATGTTCTCGCAATACTCGAATTCGTAAAGACTGAGCGATAAATGGTTTAGGCTCTATTCGTTTCACACTTGTACTGTAAGGTGGCTGCAAGACAGGAGATTTAAATTGCGTTTAGTAAAGTTCCTTATTGCAAAGCTCCTAAATGGAGCACCATGTATACCTATCGAGCTCCAAAAAGTTGGGTTTTTTTTTTCAGTCCTTACGTGCCTCTCTCCGTCTGTCTCTCTTTACGATCTATGCCAGATGAGACGCTGGCTGGTGCTGTCTGAATACAAATTTGGGATAGAGGTGCTACAGTCTCAGTTATCATTTACTTCAGGTATTTCCTAGTTATCCGTTAAACGTCCAGCCTATTTCTCAGCTATCAGTAAATTTTGCAGATCTCTTACCTCAACTATTAGTTAAAAATACGTCATTTTTCCGCTAGCAGATACAGCTTGACCTCTTATTGGCATATTTAAACCTCATCCAAGCCCTCAATGCAGTCAGTAGAAATCAAACTTTCTCTTCATCCTGATTAAGTTATTTTTAAATCCTCGGCGCAAGAATGCACAAGGGTGCAACTCTGTTCAATACATTTTGGACTTCATTTGGAACTACAATGAGACCCTTTTAATGTTGCTTCCAATTGCTGTCGTTTTGTTTTGCTTTGCTTTGTTCTGTTTTTCTTCGAAGCAGGCTTTGTTTTGTCTTCTCTTCTCTTCTCATCTCTTCCCTTGTTTTCGGTTTGGTTTGGTTGTAAAAGCGAATTAACATCTTCAATGCAAAATGTCACAATCCACATATTTCAAATTATTTCTTGGGCAAATTTTCGTTTGAATATGGACAAGTACAACGCAGAATCAATTGAAATGATGATTTTAAAAGGCTAAGGCTCAGCAGAGTTTACTATTGCTTGTCCTATTATTGGTCATCAATTTTGACATAACATTGACGAAGTGGCGAGTGGATCTGTAGACTCTTTTGACAATGCTATGACGAAATTCATTATCAATAACAGGACAGACGCATAGAAAATTGCCCTCGTTCGTTGCGTCAACATCCTATAAATCATATCAATGAAAATTAGGCAATGACCGCGCGAGAATTTCTGCAGTTACCGTAGAAACAACAGTAGTTGATATAACCTGCCTCATTAAACTACTTACCTTTACATAATGGATATTTATCCACTGATCAAATAGTTGGATTTTCAAGATAATGTCCTTGATCTTGTATTTGCGTAGGAGTTGAATTCTTGCCCCAATAATCTTGTATCTCATGGGAAATCGGATCTCAATGTAGCTTGTCTTTTCTTCCTCTGTGCACCAAAAGCGGTCTTCACCAAAAACTCCATGGTATCGATGAGCCGGGCATAGTTCTTTTTGGCTGGAAGCTGTTATGGATTTATAAGTGATTAGGAAAGGAATTCCGGTCTCACACCCTAAAGTACGAGAATGAAAGAAGAAATAGAAGCCACGTCATGACGTTTTACCAAATCAGATAGCGGACATCCCGTTGACTGTGGATTCTCAAGACCTGTCATACATGTACATCTTTCTCATGTCAAGTAAGTCTCCTGGCTGTAATCTCCCCGCCTTTATATCCATCCCATCCTGCACTGCAATCGTTGCGAACGCTACAACAAACCTTGAGCAATTCGTATAACTTTGCTCGTTGACAAGCTTAATTTTTTAAATTCAAATTGCCATGATCGGAACAGAATCAAAAAACTGTTCAATTACAAAGCGATAATATGGAAACCGCCCTTTAGCTTCATTTTGCTCACCCTAGGTCACTCTTTGCCTTATGCAAAACTTATGCCCGTAATTTATCCCCTAAAACAATAAGTTGCTGTTCTGTGCTGTTCAAGTCGGTGAAATTATTGTCGAAGGCTTTTTTATACCGTGCTGAAGGTCCGTAGCGCAGGGTAGGTTGGAGGAGGGTAGCCTGCGAAAACAGCCGTCCTTCTTCGCTCCCGGCCCGAGTGAAACCCCACTCGGGGAGCGAAGGAGGACGGCTGTTTTCGCAGGCTAGGAGGAGGGGGCCAAACAGTTTTCATAAAACTTACAACTAACACTGGGAACGAGAGTTATGCAAAACAAGTTTTATGTAGTAAAGTTAGTAGTAGCCCCGAGCTTCTCGTAGCCGCCTCGATTACTGAGTTCTCGAACTAGCTGCGGGGCATGCAATTCTTATAACTTTATAAGAAAATAAAATTAAATTAAAGCTCAAAGTTTTAAACTCAGATCTTCCCAAATGTCCCCACAGCCTAATCAGCTAGCTCCTTGATGATCTTACCTTCTTCGGGAACAACAGCAAGAAGTATGGGAGTCGATTCTCTCCAAAGATTAGGTGTTTCCCTCACCATGCACAAAAAGAACGTGCCGTCGTCATCTCGCGTGGCATTTCGTATTTGTAAGAACCCTCCCTGATCCAGGACGTATTTTGAGTCTCGGTTTGCTTTTACGATCCAAGAGCCGTTTATTCTGACCGCTATCCGACGAAGTGTTGAAGTGCTATGACAGGCTAGGCGCCTCACGACTAACTTGTACCATACTGCGTAATGAACGGCCTCTTGAAAGAACAGCGCTTTGCGAAATGGTGGACAGGGAATTTGTGTTGTTCCCAGAGTTACTGGCCACAAAAAGTGGGGCGGCTGACGACCTGATAAAAAAGCAGTAAAGATAGATACTAGTATTAACAAATTCATTGACCGTTAAAGCGGCAAACACCAAATACTGTCTCTTGGATTTAAAAGGCGCCGACAGCTATCATTTGAGCGTTTTCATGACACGATATAATTTCCCAATATTAACAAAAATTATTCTGAGGTTTTGATTTTGTCTTGGTTTTGCTTTAGTTTTGGTTTTGTTTTTGTTTTGAAATAAAGTTCCCATGTAAATAACGCGCGCTCTGATTGGCTGAAACAGCGTGCCTTATCAGAGAACAGAGCACAGGTTGATGACATAAAGCTGACTTTCAAATGTTTGCTTCGGAATTTTGAGAAATTTGACCCAAATTAAACATCTTTTGTGCGATACAAACAAACGCAATATGAACGAGCTATTTGTCAGCAGAAAATATGGCTCATGGAGACCATGGTGCAAATGGGGGGAGGTTTATTATATTTTACGTAGCCAAAAAGGGAGGGTCAGAAATTTAAGCATTTTTTGTAAACATGACTGTTCACAGATTTAAATAAATAAACAAATAAAATATCGTTTTTTAAAAAAAGTCCCTTGCACAGTAAGATTTTTAAACTGTAATAATGATCAACCAGAACCCTTAGTACAAGACCCTGGTACATGACCAAAATATCTTCCTGTAATGCTTGAGGGAAAGCCAGACTACATACATTGAATGCAAAGTATTGTGATATAAAGGAAATGGTGAATACTTTTTCAGGATACTTGACAACTTCCTCATTTGAGAGTGTGTCCATCCGCTTTGCTTTCAGTGTGTCAATCTGCTTTGCTTTGCCCTTGCCAGAACAGAAAAGCATGGAAGATGCAGACTGTTGAGAATTCTGACAAATTCTTTGCCCGTAAGAAAATGCAAAAATTGAGCTCGCATTGCCTGCCTTTAAACTTGCAAACGGTTTCCTCCCCTTTTCTGAAATTTTTGCATTTTTCCTAAGCTCTGTAACAATACCTGGAATGGCATTTTGAGCTTAAGAACCATTTTTTCCCCTCCTCTGCTCTCGATCGATGATAACCTCTGGAGAACAGATATGACTTCCTTTACTTCAAAAGGTTCGGCCTCTTTGAATATTACATCTTCCATAAATTCTTCATCTGCATCGTCTGCGAGACTAGCTAAGGATCATTTGCAGATCTTCCAACTCGCCAGGATCTTCTGTCTCATCGCAGTGAGTAGCCAGCGTTGCAGACAAACTAAACCTCTTTGTTTTTTTTACTCATTTCCAGTCTCTCTCCGCATGACACAACGCTCAAGAGCTGAGCTGGCGTTTCACAGCCCATTCTTTTCTGCGCCCTGAATAGGCCTAGAAATTTAGCAAATGAAAACCTGCGTAGACCTAAGTCTTGGCGAGCTTGTTTATATCTGAATCATCTCTCATATCCCAGATTCCTGACTTAATTATTGAATAGCTAAGAACTTTATTTTTGATGGCACCTGACAATGAAAATGAGCAATGAAGCGGCGCACCTATGACGTCAGGATGAATATACATAATTTAATGAATAAAATCCTCCGGTATCCTTCTGGTAAACAGTTTGGGAGGTCAACAGAAGGGTCTCACTGAAAATGGGTAAAAACAACAGCAACAGCAACAACAAAGCTAGGAGTTGTTAAGGCACAGAATAGTTTTTCCGTAACGAGAGTACAGTGCGACTACGGTACAACTGACTAATCAGATTACTGAAAACGAACAATGAATTCCGAAAATAGTTGAAGAACCCCTCTATTACAAATACTGGAAAGACAATGGAAAATAAAAAAAAATGAATGGAAATGAATGAATGAATGAATGAATGAATGAATGGTTCGATAGTGAGAAACGTTTCCTAAAACAAATTTGACACCAAAACGGAAAGGTGCATGAAAAAAAGAAATGATTGAAATGTTATTATTATTACTCGGACTTAGTTAAAAATAGGTAAGCAATGCGTACATGTGTCTGCTATTTGGAGATTTTACAATCACATGGGAAACAAGGCAACGCACGCTTCACGAACGATGGACATTTGTGTTTTGTCTCCGTAGCTTTTGGGTTTCACTGTGGACATTGGAAAACCAAGTACCTGAGTGAGCTTTTTTCATTTTCTTAAGTTTGTCATGAATTTCTTAAAAGGTGTGTTCTCAATATTGTTGTTGGTGGGTGATGTGTTAAATAATGTGCCTCTATCAAAGTTTCCCCAGCAAAATTTTCATGAGAATCTATAATATGAATTGCTACATTTTGACAGTCTGCAACTGCTTGTACAAACAGCGGATCGCACCATGTACCTTGCATTGACATATTATTTATATGTTCATTCCATGAATTTTCAGTATTGCTTTCAGTAAGACGTTCAGGGTTATTGCTAAGGTATTGAAAACCAGCTTGTCTAATGAGTAAGTGATGAGAAACTGCTCGGAAAAAAAGTCGCCTTCACCATCAGCATCAACAGGTCTCAATCCTAGCTGACGTAATCGCATGGTTAACAACATAGTGGAACCAACTGACAATATAGTTTAACCCTTTAAATTTTGTTCAGGGCCTGGATTTAACTTGATATCACCAGATGTCAAAGGCTTCATTCTTGAGACACAGTGTCTTTTGGTACTGCTGGTTGATTTTGTTATTTTGTGATTATTTAGGGAAGAACTACTTATTTGTTTGCTATATTTTAAGCCATACAATCTGGACGATTTAGGAGTAAATTTTTCTGAGAATACACTTCAGCTTGCACCTAACTTTTCTCTTTTTTATGGATCTTATAATCCTTTTTGGTAATCTAGACGGCTCTCGGTTTCTGCGTCGTTTCACTTGCTTAACTATTTTGGAATGGCCACAAAATTCTTTAGCACAAGATGGCGGCAAGGCCACAACAAGGCTCATCATTGCACGGAAAGTTTTGCTTAAACTTTTCCTCAGGTAATAGTTATGCACCAGTCAATGTGGGGGGCGGGGCGACCCCCGAAGATTGGGCAGTATTTCCTTTCCCGTGGGTGAGGAATGGTTGAAGGTTTGACAAAACACAAGTTCCCGAGGGTGGGGTAATTTGACAAAATCAGGAGCCCATTGGCTCCTGACAAAATCTACAGGAGCCTGGAGCCTAGTCCCGTCATCTTGAGATTATACCCAGAGCTCCTTTGGATTGCAGTGCCATTTTGGAAGTTGCTTCGTGTGGTGCCCTTGACACACAGGTGATCGTATAAAACTTGCCTGTTAACTTTTGAATATATTCATTATCGCGTTGGACTTAAAAACCTCATGAAAAGGCGCTTGGGAAATGCCGCCTTTACAAGGCCTGGGATACAGCAAGACGTATAAAGGCTGTGGCAGCGAGGGGATTGCAAGAATTTGTCAAAGAAGGTGAGTGTTTTGATCTCAGTGTTATTCTTATGAATGATTGACAGTCAGAGTATCAAAAGAGAGCACAAATAAGGTAATTGAAATATTAATTTTTCATGGCAATTTTTACTGATCATTATCAAACTTCTATTATGATTAGCTCCCACTGGTCAGTACTGCGTTGGCTTCGAGATCCTAAATAATGACTATGACTGGAAGTGCCCTCTCTGCATTGCAGAAGATCTCATGGGATATAAAGTTTGTTTAATATTTTTAGAGTAACAAAGAAATAAATTGCATTGTAATTTTCATCATTTTAAATCAAGCAAAATTTAGAATCATAGAGGGGGTATTTGACATCAGTGTTTTCCCCTAGGGTAAAGCATTTGACATAAAAATAGGCAAAAATGTCAAATCCCCCTGGGTGTGCCCCCCGGGGGGGTTTAACATTGACTGGTGCATTATAAACAAAACTACTAGTTCTGATATCCAGGCTAGGTCGGCTAAAAATTAACTTTAATTAGATAATAGCTATCTTGAAGATTACTAGTTCTGAAACAAATACGTGCATATTAACTGTCCACAGCTTTCGCAGACGTTCGGGCAATGATAGTTGTCTCGGCTTTTATTTCCCAATATATGGGGCTTACAAACCTTTAAATTCGTGTCTTCGCATGCACCGAGCTTAGACTTGCCACAAGTCGACCTTATGAATTTCAGGATTGAAATGTTAGGCCGCGAAGCGGCCGTTGTTTAGGTCGCGAAGCGGCCGAGCAAGCGAGAGGTACTGAATAAACAAGACGAAGGACTTTTCAGAAAGTCTACGCCGAGCTGTGCATCGATCGACAACTTGAAAGCATCTGTCAAAGCCATTTGTTCAGCCAAGGTGACCCGTACTTCGAAAGCTGTGACATATTGAGACAACACCTTTTAAGAAATTCATGACAAACTTCAGAAAATGAAAAAAAAAGTCACTCACTTACCTCGCTTTCCGACGTCCACAGTGAAACCCAACAGCTACGGAGACAAAACGCAAAATGCCCTTCGTTCGCGAAGCGTGGGCTGCCTTCTTTCTCACGTGATCGTTGACGCAATTGCCGAATCATTTCCTCGAATTCTATTGGTTCCGAATGTTGTATTAAATTTGTAATTTCTCGCAACCAAGTGGTAAGGGTTACGATAATTCACGATTGAGTGACGACATTCATCGTGGTTCACGACAGATTCACGACAAATGGTTACGCTTTACCTGTCCCTCATGTACATAATCACAAAATGGACTTGTAATGAAAACTAGGCTCAGTCAAACATTTTCACACTTGTACTATATGAAGTTGTGATCGAAATTTCTACAGCTCTGCATAGTGTCTGCATTTGCATATGCAAATAGCAGACACCAGCGCCGTAGCTAGTAACAGGCCAACCGAGGCACTTGCCTCGGTCATTTCTTTGGCTTTTGTTGTTTATAGTACCTAATACCTAGGAAGAGGACTCAACCATGGACTGATTGCCTCAGTCATAAGTTATTCATAGACATTGCCTCAGTCAAAATTTTTTTTTGGCTACGGCCCTGGACACAAAAAGTGTGCACATCTAACTTGACACGCGAAGGAATTGGCAACTTCAGAACCTCAATGAAACCATTAACATCGGCAAAGACCCGGCTTCATTCCTTCTTCTTTCTAGTCTCGAAACCGCCAAAATTCCTTTCAAAACTCTATTTCTTTTGTCTTTCGAAGAAATAAACCTAATTAGAGCGTAAACATGCCACAGACTTTTCAATCTGCTTCTCTAAGGTCGACTGTAAAACGTGTTTCGATTGACGGTGACTAACCTCAATGTATAGTTTTTCCAGTGGGGGTGAAATTACCCTGGTTACTAGAGGATATTTTTTTTGGCTTCGCCATGATAGCGGAGCAGACCTTGAAGCGTGACACACGAACGCGAAGCAATAAAACAAACAAACAAACAAACAAACAAACGACAACAACAACAACCTCTGGCACACAGGGTAGGGTGAAATCGATATCATACAGGCTTTGATTAGCTTATCGGTAGCTGCACAGGCAATTAGACAATTATTCTTTGATCCTCTCTTCCTAAATCATGCACAGAATTAAAGTAAAGTAGAGTTGACTTATTCAATAAGTTCCATTGTAATGGCTGAGATTAGACTCGACTCAGTTTCCATACCTTGTTCTATCAGAATAATTGAGGTTCGGTGCTCCTCTCCAACGAAACGTTGCATATAGAGGCATGTGAACCAGTTTTCGTTGTCCCACAGCTGAATATTTTTTACCACCAAAGAACCGTTTGAGTCAAGGCCATATTTTTCAGGATTAGATAAAGTAATAGATCCGTATTCTATCTTAATTACGAACTTCCAGTTTGCATCTGAAGACTGGCAGTTAGAGTGGCAGAGCATCCAGGCAAAGAAGGTCAAGCGATATTCCATGAGACAAGGAATTTTTACATTTTCCCCGACTTTGACAGCGATCTTCGCTGGAATTTCATCGTAGTCTTCGGCCTTTACTTTGGACAAGACAAAGGGCATTCCTGAAAAATTGAAAAATCGGATGGACTATTTACACGGCGATAAGAATATAAGCTAATGTCGACGGGAGACCGGGGCACTTCGAATAAAAGTCTGCCGGTTTTACATACAAACAATAAAGTAAAGCCCGTTTCAAACGCCGTGCTAATGTCTCTTTAACAGCATTGATCCTTTTGTGTACATGTGTAGATCAACTACTGCTTTTGTTTTCCAAGCAATGTTACTTAGACATGAAATTTCTTCTGTAAAATAAGATTTACTTTTATTTTGGACGTTGTTATATTTTCTTTAGCTTAAATAGGTAATGCCATGTATGTTATGGAAAAACCTTAATAAGTTGTTGTTGTTGTTGTTGTTGTTATGTCGTGCCGAACTAAATTCATTATTTAGTTCAATTTTCCCGGGCACGGCTGTAGCAAGAAACCACTTAAGGATTAAGTTGGACTCTGAGTGTAGCACTGTGTAGCACTGTGTAACACCGTGTAACACGGTGTCATACCGTGTAACAACGAGTAACAGCCTTGTAACAGCGTGTAACACCGTGTAACAGCTTGTAACAGCGTGTAACAGCCTGTAACACCGTGTAAACGTGACAGTGTGTAACACCGTGTAACAGCTTGAAACACCGTGTGACACGGTTGTAACAGCTTGTAACACCGTGTAACACTGTGTAACAGCTTGTAACACCGTGTAACAGCTTGTAGCAGCTTGTAGCACCGTGTAACACTGTGTAACAGCGTGTAACACCGTGAAACAGCTTTTAACACTGTGTAACAGTGTGTAAAACCGTGTAACAGCTTGTAACACCGTGTGACACCGTGTAACAGCTTGTAACACCGTGTCAGACTGTGTAACAGTTTATAACACCGCGTAACAGCTTGTAGCACCGTGTAACATGGTGTAACAGCTTGTTACACCATGTAACCGTGTAACACTGTGTAACAGCTTGTAACACCGTGTAACAGCTTGTAGCAGCTTGTAACATGGTGTAACAGCTTGTAACACCGTGTAACAGCTTGTAGCACCGTGTAACATGGTGTAACAGCTTGTTACACCGTGTAACAGCTTGTAGCAGCTTGTAGCACCGTGTAACACTGTGAAACAGCGTGTAACACCGTGTAACAGCTTTTAACACTGTGTAACAGTGTGTAACACCGTGTGACACCGTGTGACACCGTGTAACAGCTTGTAACACCGTGTAACACTGTGTAACAGTGTGTATCACCGTGTGACACCGTGTGACACCGTGTGACACCGTGTAACAGTTTGTAACACCGTGTAACACTGTGTAACAGCTTGTAACACTGTGTAACACTGTGTAACAGCTTGTAACACGCTGTGTAACCACCGTGTAACACTGTGTAACAGCTTGTAACACCGTGTAACAGCTTGTAGCAGCTTGTAACATGGTGTAACAGCTTGTAACACCGTGTAACAGCTTGTAGCACCGTGTAACATGGTGTAACAGCTTGTTACACCGTGTAACAGCTTGTAGCAGCTTGTAGCACCGTGTAACACCGTGTAACAGCGTAAAACATTGTGTAACACCATGTAACGGCGTTTAACAGCCTGTAACATGGTGTAACACCGTGTAACACCGTGTGACGTCGTGTAACAGCTTGTAACATGGTGTAACATCTTGTAACACTGTGTAAACACCATGTGACAGCTTATAACACGGTGTAACATCTTGTAACACTGTGTAACACCATGTGACAGCTTGTAACACGGTGTAACAGCCTGTAACACTGTGTAACAGCGTGTGACACCATGTAACACAGTGTAACACTGTGTAACAGCGTGTAACAAGGTGTAACAGCGTGTAACACAGTGTAACAGCGTGTAACACTGTGTAACAGCGTGTAACACGGTGTAACAGCGTGTAACACTGTGTAACACCATGTAACAGCGTGTAACACCGTGTAACACTCTAGTAAAAGTTTGAGAAAAAAAAGGTCTGCGCATGCGCGGGATGTTCGTTGGTTTCGCGCACAGATGAAAACTACTGTGTAACAGTGTAACACTGTTACACAAATGTCCTGAAAATTCCTTTCTCTAAATCGTGCATGGTGAACATGACGTTACAATGTTGAACTTGACCTGGCAAAGTCCAACATTGCGTTACAGATGATTTATCATAGGTTCACACTGTTGTACGTTTTTAATGAAATATCAGAAGTCGATATGTATCACTACGAAGTCTAAATTTACAAACTTGGTATCGAGCAACACGAAATGTAAAGTTGACCTGAAAACTTGGTTTTAGCGACGCAAAATGAAGAGTTGATTGTTGAAGTTGGAAGTTGATTTGTATTTACCGACATTGCGAAGTTGATTTACGCGAATATTATGTTGACATGACAAACTCCGATGTCGATGTGTAAAGTTGGATGTTGCGTTACAAATTTTGATTTTTGGCGGAGATGGAACGCCATAACTTTGGGCAATCAACCGTGCAGTTGTTTTGACTGTGATCTAAAGGATCGAAACACGGTGTTTTCAGTTTTATCATGCGATAAAGACAGCTCTTCCAAGAGGAAACTTTCAGCTTTTCCCAAAATCCCGCAAGGTACCGTTTTTCCTTTGTTTAAGCATAGGGGGCCCGCACAACTCCTGTCTGTGTAAGGGCGATTGTTATTTTATAGTAAATGTACTAGATTTACAGTTTGCCACACCTATAGCCATATATCGCTAACTGTGTGTGTAAATCAATGATAAATAAACGTTGAATTACCATACCTGTGGTGTATAGGTCGTCCTTTTGCCTCAAAAGCGGTTTTTGAGCGATTTTGAATGAATATGAGTTCGTCGTTGACTGTATACAGAACATCAACGACGAACTCATATATCATTCAAAATCGCTCAAAAAAAACCGCTTTAGAGGCAAAAGGACGACTATACACCCACAGGTATGGTAATTTAACGTTTATTTATCATTGGGTTTACACACACAGTTAGCAATATATGGCTATAGTGAGGCAAACGGTAAATCTAGTACATTTACTATAAAACTAGTAATAGTTCACACTAAATCTGCCCCCG
>JAHPZR010025868.1:0-15147 GCA_019787425.1 Platygyra sinensis
AACTTGATGGATTGTAGCATTGGCACATTTGGAATAATTATGGGGAGTACAAGGATTTATCAGCTGGACGACTTGCGGAATTTTTAGGGAAAAAACTTTTGCTACTTATTTAATTGCTTGTTATTCTTGCTTAACTTAACGTATTGTAAGTGGTGTGATTATCTAACATACACCTGCTTTTAAAGCGCCAATCCGATAACTATCACCTTTAAGGCGTATGAAATTTTGGAAAATAAGTGTCCCTGCTGTTGTATATTGCAGGTTTTACAAAATATCGGTATAAAACTTACTAAATTGCTTGGTGTTCATTTATTTTCAAGAACTCATGAGTATTCAGTAGGCGTTTTGTCCAGTTGAATGCACGGATTTAATCACGTTCAAGGAGGACCTTTATACGTTGTAAAATTCATCTAACTTAAAAGTGAGGGAAGGGTTCACAGCACTCCCGGAATTAAACTCCGCTCAGTCTAATTACTATTACTTATTTCTTTTTAAAGGAGCTACATGTACTTCACGGATGACGCATCTTGAAAAAAATTGGTCAATCGCAATCCACGGCGTAATCTTTCTCAGTCAAAACCATCCTTGTTAATTTTCCGTTTATCATCACTTCTTTGGCCAATCTTGGGAACAATTATTTTGAGGTTTCCTTCCATGTGAAAGATATTTTGTACATCCGAAAAGTGACTGAAATTATCGTGACAGCTCCTTTAAGCCTAACTCGTAAAATAGAAAGTATAAGGTGTAGTACCCCAGTAATAAAGAAGGTCAACAATATCCATTTGTTTGGTTAGTTACCTAAAATTAACCTCTCACTACAAAACCAAAATTTAGATCTTAAGTGTACAAGCTCTTGAGAGTAAAAAGGCATTATTAATCATTTAAAATCAATAACAGTTTAGCCGTGCTCACATTAAACGTTAATTTTATCCTGCTGATTTTATTCATGTTAATTCAACTGCAACCTTGCAACGCAACTTGCAGAGATATTTCCCAGAGCTCTATGCATTATGTACTCTTTAAGTATGACAGCTGTGCCGTAGTGTTTAAAGGCTATACTATTGGTCCAGACATGAGTAAGACAAACCTAATAAGAACAATTCCTGTGCTGTTATTGACTAGGGGCAGTATTGCCCACCGTGTCCTGTAAGAAAAATGGCATTCTATACACCATACTTTACTAAAATTTTAAACTTATTAGTAGTTTATAAAAGCGTGAGAAGTCAAGTTGATCACGTGCATGAACCTAGATACTAGTAATGCATTTTCATTCTTGAATGCGCGGAGAGGGATGTGATTCGGTCCCGGAAGGGAGAGGAGTAGCGTTGAATGTGCAAGCAATACAAATATATGAATAGTTTAAGAATGACCGCTATGAACTTCATCTTAAGGATATTTATAAGGGTAGTAATAACTCGGGATTAATACAACAAATGGTAACTTAAATATAATTTTTATTCAGTACTGTTTACAATATGTTGCCTCTTGCAATACATCATATTTTCCTCAGAATTTTAAAATCTAAAAGCTTTTGACAGGAGCTGGAAAGCTATGCTCTCTTTCTCGAGGCTTGTTGACATAGTTGTGGTATCTTTTTAAAGTTGTTCAAAAAATTGGTAGCCTGAGTTTTACTGGCTTCGTTCCGAGTTTTAACTTGATAAAACAATGCTACTGTTTTTTAACATGTACTATAAAGTTCTTGAAAACTTTGCATTTCCTTGAAAAGTCCTTGAAAACTTTGCAGGTCTTTGATGTTATTGAAAACTGTTTTTTCCTGATCCTTGAAAAGTTATTTAAAAAATGACTTTGCAGATTCTTGAAAAGTTCTCGAAAACTTTCCAGATCCTTGAAAAGTTCTTGGATTTAATGTAATCTTCCCATTCTGTTGAAAATCACTGAATGCTAGATATTACAGAGGGAATAGCCGGAAAGCAGCATCAGCAGTGGTCATAGTTGTAGACATGCGTAATATCATCTGCTGAGACAAAATCTCTATGAGAATAATTTAAATGTCCCTTGTTTGGATGATCGTTATGTCTCGATTATGTCGCCAGGGGAAACCAAGCCTTGTAACTAGTATTCACACATTAGACGTTTATACCAGAAATTTTTATTGAAATATGTAATTAGGAATGAACTTTGCAACTTATTTATGCTTTAATAAAGCCGAATTATTTTAAATGCGGAGGTGTCACTTGCATTGTGCATCGCGCCTTCTGGAAAGTAATTATTGGCCACTGTCTTGAAACCTGCGTAAGCAAACTTTTCGTTGACACGCGATTTCCGAAAACAAAACACCCGCGGAAACGTTTCCAAAACTTCCGTCAATCATACATGTTATCGACAGATCGGATCGAAATCCACCAATCACAGCCCGCTAGCATGACGTAAAGAAGGTCTGAAGGTCACACTAGTGGCTGTGATTGGTGGATTTCGATCCGGTCTGTCGATAACACGCAAGACTGACGGAAATTTTGGAAACGTTTCCGCGGGTGTTTTGTTTTCCAAAGTCGCGTATCAACGAAAACGGTGGTAACTCGTAACGTTGAACGGTTTGAAAAGTTTAGCCAAACCTTTTCAATTTCGTTGTTTGCAATCCGTGTCAATCTTCTCCATCTTTAACCATCCTTGTTCCGTTATGGATTATCATCTCTTTGATGTTTTTCCATCTTTGTAAAGTAATATTCGCAGGTTTCCTTCAATTTAACGGTAATTTTGTCGACGGTCAAAATAACTCAAAATACCGTGACTGAGCCCCTTAAAGCTGAAACACATTAGGGACGGTTCTTCTTTTCTGAGGTGTTTCTGATACAGTGGAACCTCGATTTAACGAACCTCTATTTGACGAAGTCCTCGATATAACGAACAATATTCTAGGTCCCGGCCAAAGTTACAGTAAAATGTGTATCTATAACGAATTCTTCGATATAACGAACATAATCCGGAAGCCCAAAGAAAATCTACCTCGATATAACGAATTACGATGTCAACACATGACAGAAGATAAACGCAGAACAGATCAACAGTCAGCAAATCCTTTAATCCTTATAGTAAAGAGACAGCAACCTTTCAGTCAACGGCTTATTACATGTCGTAGACATTGGTGTATAGTATTTCCACAGAAGTCACCTGTGTTACAAATCAATCATTGACTATGACCTCGATTTAACGAACATTTTGGTCGTTTTCCCTCAAATTCGTTATATCGAGATTTTCGATATAACGAACCCTCCATTTAACGAACAAATTTGACCGGTCCCCAGCGACTTCGTTAAATCGAGGTTCCACTGTAGTTCGTAATTAACTGATTCCAGCTTTTGATAATCCTTTTAACATTTATAACTTGGAAAAATTATTGACTGTTAAGTTAACCATGCAAGGCAGTAGGCCGTTCAAAACCCTTGTAACCCATAGTTAGCACTTATAAGCACGGGCGAGGATTGGTACCTATTCGGGTTTTGAGCTGCGACAACTATGAACGAATATGATTTCATTTGAGCCACGCCCATCAAAAATATTCTGGTACCTTTAAGATGTTTTCCAGAAATTCCGACGAGCACCCGCTTTATTTTTGATTAGAAAACCCCACTCCCGGCCGTGACCAGACTACCATTTCATTTCAAAATAACTGGTTATCAGTTTATAATCAATGTATGCCGCAGGTGACGGTCATGAGGCTAGGAAATGGGTGTG
The DNA here is from genome assembly GCA_019787425.1 of Platygyra sinensis. Classification (NCBI taxonomy): domain Eukaryota; kingdom Metazoa; phylum Cnidaria; class Anthozoa; order Scleractinia; family Merulinidae; genus Platygyra; species Platygyra sinensis. Next base: position 3,694 of record JAHPZR010025868.1, read on the forward strand.
GGGATGAGCTGAGGTATGGTGAAACGTGATGAGAAGCAAGTGTAAAACCAGCTTACAGAGAGCAAGCGCAAGTGTCCGTATAATTCCGAAAGTAGCGCTTGACACACTGAAGGTAGTGACTCCCCAAAAGAAACGTCAAAAGTTGTGGCTGATAATTGATCCCATCAACAGAAAGTGACTAATTTGGGATCGCGAAATTCACATTTGTGCACAAGTGATTAAGAAGGGGATCTTTAATAGGCCACATTCGATATATCAATGTTCTAACATGGCTCTGAGGCTTTCAGGACAAACTTCTATATTTGGTCTTGCTTTCTTTGCATCCAAGTCTCCTTTGGGAATTGAAATACAAAAGAAACTTAAAATATTTACAATTTTGACCCGAAAGCCTCGGAGCTATAGTGAGGTAGGGGTTCCGAGAAGCCAACGGCCAGTGAAAACTGATACAGTACCTCCCCCCCTCACCCCTCCAAGGACCATGCCACGTTTGTTATCAGGAGGTTTCTCAACTTGTTTGTTGATGTTTTAGGATTCTTCTCTTACACACGCCACACGTCCAAAAAAAAGTTGTGGTACGAAACAGATCAATTGGGCAAACCGTTTTCCCCCTTCAGAGGGTATGAAAACAGAATTTTTCTCCCACGCAATCCCTCGACCTATCACTGTGTTCAGAATTTTGCTCTGTGAAACTGATTTGGTAATAAAGCTTCCCATATATCGCGCGCTCTGATGATTGAAACCGCGTGCTTATCGGGCCACCTTAAATGTTATCCACCAGAATTCTCCTAAATAGAGCAACAATCAGAGAGGTAAAACTCGGACTGAAAATTGACTCAGAATTTTCACCCCGGCGCGAACCACAGGAATAACGCGCCCATTACAGCGTGAATGGTACAAACCACCGAGCTAAACTCTCACTTTCTTACCGAAAGGCTCTGTTTTTACGAGGAGGTAGGGTAACCCTACGCCAGGGTAACCCATAGCAAGAGGCCGGTTATAAGATCAGCCCGAGTTTTACAAGCAAAATTTACAGGTAGGGTTGCCCTACTGGCCGAGACAACCTTTACGCTTGTTGTTACGCTTCGGTGACCTTGTATAGTTCCAGCACGAAACAGATAAACAAACTGGAACAATAATTCTATTTCCAACTGAAGCAAATATATGACAAATTGTGAAAGAACTTCATGTTTTCTGGGTCATAATTCGCTGATTTTGTCGCCATTGTGATCATATTTTGCCTTTTTGGAGCCAAAATGGAGTTGTCTCCGGTAGGCGAGTTGTCCCAAGCAGAGCATTTACAAGGCGCTAGGGTTACCCTAGCGCCAGGGTAACCCTAGCAGTCAGCTAGGGTTACCCTAGCGCTAGGGTAACCCTAGCTGCCTTGTAAATGTACCGTTGAAAATAAGAAGAAAGGTGCGAGTGCCAGGGTAACCCTCTTGCTAGGGTAACCCTAGCATTAGGGTTACCATACCTGCTTGTAAACAGGGCCTTATAGTGACTTGGGATACGACACTAGCAGGTAAGCTACATTTTGCTATTTTTTTTTTAGTTACGGATACCGTAAGTCAAACAGTTAAGCGGAGTATGAATGATCTGGGTACGAACCGTCCGTGGATACGAAACGTCGGTTGATAAGTTAGCTTAAACCAGCTTATCTCTGTGTCACCTGAAGGTTTTCCTCTCTTGGCCGGAGCAACTGAATTATCGGGAGAAGGCTGGTTATCCCTGGTTCGCTTCTCACTAGGCGGAGGATCATCGAATAAACCTGCATTCGCGGGATCTTGAACGAGTTTTCTTTAATGAGGGTCTATTATAGTCTGGCGGTTTAAGCCAATTTTGAGTACCGGTTTGCGGTTTCATTCACATTTGTCTGGCGGTTTACGGTTAAGAAATTATCGTGCGGTTGCGGGAAAACATAAATTTAGCTCGCGGTTTTCGGTTATTGCGTGTTTTTGTGGCGTTTATTTAAACAGAGTTAAGAGGCTCAGAAGACTGAGCGGTAACTTAGACGTCAAAACCTTTCTGTTCGCTGGTTACTGAATGGCCGGTTATAGAAACAATTTGTTCTGTTCTTAAGATCTTGTGGTCTTTGAGGAGAAATACGATTATTGAGCTAACATATCGCAAAGCATTTGCTACGTGCTGTTAAAAGATCGGTTATGAGGATAACCGTCCTACCTGTAGTGTGGTGTCGGTTTTTAGAAGAAAACGAAAGCGGTTTGCAGTTTCGAAGGAACAAAATATGGCGGTTTACGGAATGTACGACCCCCTATAATGGACCCTCTTTAATAGCAGCTCTTTCTTTGTCAAGCTGTTATTTACAGTCACTGCTAATTTCATTCAAGGGCTTTTCGGGCCCAGTGAGCCTTTCAAGGCCAAATTCATCGAAGAAATCAATCGTTAAACTAAACATCGGTGTATATTTGTGTACATCGCCGACAGCCCTTGCTCAAAATCGTTTCCATTTAGTGTAGCTCCTGAGGAAAGTTAGTCCTGTCTAACCGAAATATTGGGTATTAAATTTAACATTTTTAACAGTCCGGTCAGCCTTTCAATTGGTTTTATAATGGATAAATGCCCAGCTTAACATCACCTCACCCCACCTTCAGCATTCACATGGAGAAAACTTACCCCACCTAAGCGGGTTGCCCGGCACGGCTGACCGGGCAACCCGCCTAGGTGAGGTACCCCACCTCTCATGTGAAAGCAGTCAAGAAAAAAGTGAGATTGTATGGAGAGATTGGTAACCCCACCAAGGCTGGGAACCTCACCTACCTGGGGTCCCCCACCTCCATGTGAACAGGCCCTAAGACTTTGGACTATTCACCATAGCCATAAAAATGGGATTCCAATGGATGTGTATATGCGAATGAAGTCCAATATCTTACCCAAGCGCATCTAAACTATAAACATTTGATGGGAAATCGGTAAGACTTTGGACTGTTTACCATAGCCATAAAAGTGGCCGCGGGATTCTAATGGATATATGCGGATGAAGTCCGGCCAATATCTGACTCTAACGCATCTAACTGAGTACATACAGTTGAAGGGAAATCAGTAAAACTGTGGACTGTTTAATATGGCAAGCCAAGCATGACAAAAGTGGGTTGAGTTGAAAATCACCTATCGAGTCTCAGTGATCGATGTGTGAGAATGAGAAATCACTGTGCGAGATTGGAAAATCACTACGTGAGATTAGAAAATCACTGTATGAGAAATTAAAATTGCTATACGAGAATAAAAAGATGTCATGCGAGATCATAAGTACCAATCGAGAATGAAAAACTGCCATGCGAGATTGAAATTAACTGTTGAGAATGAAAAATCGTTGTGTGAGAAAAAGAAATCACCATTCGAGATTATCGATTGGTTTTTTTCTGAGCCGGTGATGCATAACCAGTCAGCGGAGAGTATTTTGGCGGTCAGTATAAAATATAGACTGCGGACTACGGACTGGGTATAAAACACGAAGAAAGCTTCTACATTGAATAAATACTCGCACGAACGTTTCAGTCATAAATAGAAGCTATCTGTATAAATCATAGAAGTCTCATTTCCCGAAAGTTCCCGCTCATACAGGTTTAACCATGCTCAAGAGAAAATGATAGGATTTTCTCTTGCCATACTCGATTGCCGAAACAGAAATAGAAGACACTGAAAGTCACAAAATTGACGAGCTGTATGAATTTTAGAATGATTGAAGCCATGATTTAACGGTTTTGAAAGATCAACAGTCGAGAGAATTGAGGAGAATTCGAACGACACGTCCCGCTGTTCATTTGTTCGATCATGTATTAAATAAATACACATACATACGGCCACGGCGAAATGAGGAACAAAGAGTTGATAAATAGAAGAAACGACATTACACAAGGATAGCAGCTCTGCACGCTTAATATCGCCTTGGAAAAGGAAGGGGAAAAAACGAAAAATAAATTTCTTACAACACAGGGTATTCGTATTTGGTCACCCACCCAAGTACTATCCCCGCCGAACGGGGCTTAACTTTGTTGAGCAGACGAAACATGTTGCTGTCCTTGTGGTATAGTGACTCACCCAAGATAGCCGGCATTGGAGGTGAGGGCTGCGATATATAGTTTCATATTTTAATTCTTCTTTTCTTGCAAAGTTTCGATTTCCGGTAAGACAGTACATGAGGAGATGTAACGCTGTTGAAAACATTCACATTCACAAAGTTATCGGTCCGTGAGACCGAATTCTCTTCGTCCAAGAGACCGAGGCAATTATTTCGAAAGTGCCGCATGCCCGATCAGATATTTTTTTCTCTTTTTGATACCTTTTCTCGTCTTAGAAATTTTAAAAAAATGCTTCCACCGTGGAGTCACTATACCACAAGGACAGCAACATGTTTCGTCTGCTCAACAAAGTTAAGCCCCGTTCGGCGGGGATAGTACTTGGGTTGGTGACCAAATACGAATACCCTGTGTTGTAAGAAATTTATTTTTCGTTCTTTCCCTTCCTTTTCCAAGGCGATATTAAGCGTGCAGAGCTGCTATCCTTGTGTAATGTCGTTTCTTCTATTTATCAACTCTTTGTTCCTCATTTCGCCGTGGCCGTATGTATGTGTATTTATTTAATACATGATCGAACAAATGAACAGCGGGACGTGTCGTTCGAATTCTCCTCAATTCTCTCGACTGTTGATCTTTCAAAACATTTAATCATGGCTTCAATCATTCTAAAATTCATACAGCTCGTCAACTTTGTGACTTTCAGTGTCTTCTATTTCTGTTTCGGCAATCGAGTATGGCAAGAGAAAATCCTATCATTTTCTCTTGAGCATGGTTAAACCTGTATGAGCGGGAACTTTCGGGAAATGAGACTTCTATAATTTATACAGATAGCTTCTATTTATGACTGAAACGTTCGTGCGAGTATTTATTCAATGTAGAAGCTTTCTTCGTGTTTTATACCCAGTCCGTAGTCCGTAGTCCGCAGTCTATATTTTATACTGACCGCCAAAATACTCTCCGCTGACTGGTTATGCATCACCGGCTCAGAAAAAAACCAATCGATAATCTCGAATGGTGATTTCTTTTTCTCACACAACGATTTTTCATTCTCAACAGTTAATTTCAATCTCGCATGGCAGTTTTTCATTCTCGATTGGTATTTATGATCTCGCATGACATCTTTTTATTCTCGTATAGCAATTTTAATTTCTCATACAGTGATTTTCTAATCTCACGTAGTGATTTTCCAATCTCGAAACAGTGATTTCTCATTCTCACACATCGATCACTGAGACTCGATAGGTGATTTTCAACTCAACCCACTTTTGTCATGCTTGGCTTGCCATAGTTTAACATAGCCATAAAAGTGGGATTCCAATGGAGATACGCGAATGAAGTACACTGAATATCTGCCCCAAACGCATCTAAAGTACAAACATTTGACGTGAAATCAGTGAGACTTTGGTCTGTTTACCATAGCCATAAAAGTGGGATTCAATCGGATATATGTATATGCAAATGAAGTCCAATATCTAACCCAAACGTATCTAAAGTACAAACATTTGACGGGAAATCAGCTAGTAAAACCTTTGGACTGTTTAACAAAGCCGTAAAAGTGAGATCCCAATGGATATATGCGAATGAAGTCCAACATGTGACCCAAACGCATCTGAAACTACAAACATATCAGTAAGACTTTGGACTGTGGATTATTTGGCATAACCTTGAATGTCGGATTCCAATTGATATATGCGAATAAAGTCCAATATCAAGCCCAAGCGCATCTAAACTACAAACATTTGGCTGGAGATCAGTAAGACTGTGGAGTATTTGGCGTAGCCGTGAAAGTGATATTCCAATGGTGAATGAGAATAGGGTCCAATATCTGATGCAAACGCATCTAAACTGCAAACATTTGACGGGAAATTGGTAAAATTTTGAACTGTTTGGCGTTGCCGTAAAAGTGGGATTCCAATGGATGTATGCATGGGAATCATATGAAGTCCAATATCTAGCCAATGACGCATCGAAACTACAAACACTTGACGAGGAATCAGTAAAACTGTTTATTGTTTGGCCATAGCCGTGAAAGTGATATTCCAGTGGATATATGCATGCGAATGAAGTCCAATATCTCGGACCCAAATGCAACTAAACTACAAACATTTCACGTTAAATCAGGAAAACTGTGGATGGCTTGGCACAGCTGTAAAAGTGGGATTCCAATGGATAAATGATAATTAGGTCCAATATCTGTCCCAAACGCATCTAAACTACAAACAATGAACAAGAAATCGGTAAAACTGTAGATTGTTTGGCATAGCCTTAAAGGTGGTAGACTTTCTCAAAGTCCGTTTATGTGGCGACTTGGGGCAAGTCTATAAAGGTGGTATCCCTAAGGATAAATGAGAATCGAATTATAGGTCCAATCTCTGACCCAAACGCACCTAAATTACAAACATTGGACGGGAAGTCGTTATTATTGGGTCTGTTATTGGGCCAAACGCATGTTTGAACGGAGTTTAAAACTATCGCTCCGTATACCAAGGTAGCGTGCGCTATTGAATCGCGGAAAACTATTCTAAACCACCTTAAGAACAAAAAGTTTCCTCAGGAACACTTTAAAGTGTCCTGATGGCAATCCTGAAAGCCAAATCAACAAGTTTTCATGATTTAACGTGAAATGTTTGTAGTTTAGTTGCATTTGGGTCCGAGATATTGGACTTCATTCGCATGCATATATCCACTGGAATATCACTTTCACGGCTATGGCCAAACAATAAACAGTTTTACTGATTCCTCGTCAAGTGTTTGTAGTTTCGATGCGTCATTGGCTAGATATTGGACTTCATATGATTCCCATGCATACATCCATTGGAATCCCACTTTTACGGCAACGCCAAACAGTTCAAAATTTTACCAATTTCCCGTCAAATGTTTGCAGTTTAGATGCGTTTGCATCAGATATTGGACCCTATTCTCATTCACCATTGGAATATCACTTTCACGGCTACGCCAAATACTCCACAGTCTTACTGATCTCCAGCCAAATGTTTGTAGTTTAGATGCGCTTGGGCTTGATATTGGACTTTATTCGCATATATCAATTGGAATCCGACATTCAAGGTTATGCCAAATAATCCACAGTCCAAAGTCTTACTGATATGTTTGTAGTTTCAGATGCGTTTGGGTCACATGTTGGACTTCATTCGCATATATCCATTGGGATCTCACTTTTACGGCTTTGTTAAACAGTCCAAAGGTTTTACTAGCTGATTTCCCGTCAAATGTTTGTACTTTAGATACGTTTGGGTTAGATATTGGACTTCATTTGCATATACATATATCCGATTGAATCCCACTTTTATGGCTATGGTAAACAGACCAAAGTCTCACTGATTTCACGTCAAATGTTTGTACTTTAGATGCGTTTGGGGCAGATATTCAGTGTACTTCATTCGCGTATCTCCATTGGAATCCCACTTTTATGGCTATGTTAAACTATGGCAAGCCAAGCATGACAAAAGTGGGTTGAGTTGAAAATCACCTATCGAGTCTCAGTGATCGATGTGTGAGAATGAGAAATCACTGTTTCGAGATTGGAAAATCACTACGTGAGATTAGAAAATCACTGTATGAGAAATTAAAATTGCTATACGAGAATAAAAAGATGTCATGCGAGATCATAAATACCAATCGAGAATGAAAAACTGCCATGCGAGATTGAAATTAACTGTTGAGAATGAAAAATCGTTGTGTGAGAAAAAGAAATCACCATTCGAGATTATCGATTGGTTTTTTTCTGAGCCGGTGATGCATAACCAGTCAGCGGAGAGTATTTTGGCGGTCAGTATAAAATATAGACTGCGGACTACGGACTACGGACTGGGTATAAAACACGAAGAAAGCTTCTACATTGAATAAATACTCGCACGAACGTTTCAGTCATAAATAGAAGCTATCTGTATAAATTATAGAAGTCTCATTTCCCGAAAGTTCCCGCTCATACAGGTTTAACCATGCTCAAGAGAAAATGATAGGATTTTCTCTTGCCATACTCGATTGCCGAAACAGAAATAGAAGACACTGAAAGTCACAAAGTTGACGAGCTGTATGAATTTTAGAATGATTGAAGCCATGATTAAATGTTTTGAAAGATCAACAGTCGAGAGAATTGAGGAGAATTCGAACGACACGTCCCGCTGTTCATTTGTTCGATCATGTATTAAATAAATACACATACATACGGCCACGGCGAAATGAGGAACAAAGAGTTGATAAATAGAAGAAACGACATTACACAAGGATAGCAGCTCTGCACGCTTAATATCGCCTTGGAAAAGGAAGGGAAAGAACGAAAAATAAATTTCTTACAACACAGGGTATTCGTATTTGGTCACCAACCCAAGTACTATCCCCGCCGAACGGGGCTTAACTTTGTTGAGCAGACGAAACATGTTGCTGTCCTTGTGGTATAGTGACTCCACGGTGGAAGCATTTTTTTAAAATTTCTAAGACGAGAAAAGGTATCAAAAAGAGAAAAAAATATCTGATCGGGCATGCGGCACTTTCGAAATAATTGCCTCGGTCTCTTGGACGAAGAGAATTCGGTCTCACGGACCGATAACTTTGTGAATGTGAATGTTTTCAACAGCGTTACATCTCCTCATGTACTGTCTTACCGGAAATCGAAACTTTGCAAGAAAAGAAGAATTAAAATATGAAACTATATATCGCAGCCCTCACCTCCAATGCCGGCTATCTTGGGTGAGTCACTATACCACAAGGACAGCAACATGTTTCGTCTGCTCAACAAAGTTAAGCCCCGTTCGGCGGGGATAGTACTTGGGTGGGTGACCAAATACGAATACCCTGTGTTGTAAGAAATTTATTTTCGTTTTTTCCCCTTCCTTTTCCAAGGCGATATTAAGCGTGCAGAGCTGCTATCCTTGTGTAATGTCGTTTCTTCTATTTATCAACTCTTTGTTCCTCATTTCGCCGTGGCCGTATGTATGTGTATTTATTTAATACATGATCGAACAAATGAACAGCGGGACGTGTCGTTCGAATTCTCCTCAATTCTCTCGACTGTTGATCTTTCAAAACCGTTAAATCATGGCTTCAATCATTCTAAAATTCATACAGCTCGTCAATTTTGTGACTTTCAGTGTCTTCTATTTCTGTTTCGGCAATCGAGTATGGCAAGAGAAAATCCTATCATTTTCTCTTGAGCATGGTTAAACCTGTATGAGCGGGAACTTTCGGGAAATGAGACTTCTATGATTTATACAGATAGCTTCTATTTATGACTGAAACGTTCGTGCGAGTATTTATTCAATGTAGAAGCTTTCTTCGTGTTTTATACCCAGTCCGTAGTCCGTAGTCCGCAGTCTATATTTTATACTGACCGCCAAAATACTCTCCGCTGACTGGTTATGCATCACCGGCTCAGAAAAAAACCAATCGATAATCTCGAATGGTGATTTCTTTTTCTCACACAACGATTTTTCATTCTCAACAGTTAATTTCAATCTCGCATGGCAGTTTTTCATTCTCGATTGGTACTTATGATCTCGCATGACATCTTTTTATTCTCGTATAGCAATTTTAATTTCTCATACAGTGATTTTCTAATCTCACGTAGTGATTTTCCAATCTCGCACAGTGATTTCTCATTCTCACACATCGATCACTGAGACTCGATAGGTGATTTTCAACTCAACCCACTTTTGTCATGCTTGGCTTGCCATATTAAACAGTCCACAGTTTTACTGATTTCCCTTCAACTGTATGTACTCAGTTAGATGCGTTAGAGTCAGATATTGGCCGGACTTCATCCGCATATATCCATTAGAATCCCGCGGCCACTTTTATGGCTATGGTAAACAGTCCAAAGTCTTACCGATTTCCCATCAAATGTTTATAGTTTAGATGCGCTTGGGTAAGATATTGGACTTCATTCGCATATACACATCCATTGGAATCCATTTTTATGGCTATGGTGAATAGTCCAAAGTCTTAGGGCCTGTTCACATGGAGGTGGGGGACCCCAGGTAGGTGAGGTTCCCAGCCTTGGTGGGGTTACCAATCTCTCCATACAATCTCACTTTTTTCTTGACTGCTTTCACATGAGAGGTGGGGTACCTCACCTAGGCGGGTTGCCCGGTCAGCCGTGCCGGGCAACCCGCTTAGGTGGGGTAAGTTTTCTCCATGTGAATGCTGAAGGTGGGGTGAGGTGATGTTAAGCTGGGCATTTATCCATTATAAAACCAATTGAAAGGCTGACCGGACTGTTAAAAATGTTAAATTTAATACCCAATATTTCGGTTAGACAGGACTAACTTTCCTCAGGAGCTACACTAAATGGAAACGATTTTGAGCAAGGGCTGTCGGCGATGTACACAAATATACACCGATGTTTAGTTTAACGATTGATTTCTTCGATGAATTTGGCCTTGAAAGGCTCACTGGGCCCGAAAAGCCCTTGAATGAAATTAGCAGTGACTGTAAATAACAGCTTGACAAAGAAAGAGCTGCTATTAAAGAGGGTCCATTATAGGGGGTCGTACATTCCGTAAACCGCCATATTTTGTTCCTTCGAAACTGCAAACCGCTTTCGTTTTCTTCTAAAAACCGACACCACACTACAGGTAGGACGGTTATCCTCATAACCGATCTTTTAACAGCACGTAGCAAATGCTTTGCGATATGTTAGCTCAATAATCGTATTTCTCCTCAAAGACCACAAGATCTTAAGAACAGAACAAATTGTTTCTATAACCGGCCATTCAGTAACCAGCGAACAGAAAGGTTTTGACGTCTAAGTTACCGCTCAGTCTTCTGAGCCTCTTAACTCTGTTTAAATAAACGCCACAAAAACACGCAATAACCGAAAACCGCGAGCTAAATTTATGTTTTCCCGCAACCGCACGATAATTTCTTAACCGTAAACCGCCAGACAAATGTGAATGAAACCGCAAACCGGTACTCAAAATTGGCTTAAACCGCCAGACTATAATAGACCCTCATTAAAGAAAACTCGTTCAAGATCCCGCGAATGCAGGTTTATTCGATGATCCTCCGCCTAGTGAGAAGCGAACCAGGGATAACCAGCCTTCTCCCGATAATTCAGTTGCTCCGGCCAAGAGAGGAAAACCTTCAGGTGACACAGAGATAAGCTGGTTTAAGCTAACTTATCAACCGACGTTTCGTATCCACGGACGGTTTCGTACCCAGATCATTCATACTCCGCTTAACTGTTTGACTTACGGTATCCGTAACTAAAAAAAAAATAGCAAAATGTAGCTTACCTGCTAGTGTCGTATCCCAAGTCACTATAAGGCCCTGTTTACAAGCAGGTATGGTAACCCTAATGCTAGGGTTACCCTAGCAAGAGGTTACCCTGGCACTCGCACCTTTATTCTTATTTTCAACGGTACATTTACAAGGCAGCTAGGGTTACCCTAGCGCTAGGGTAACC
>JAHPZR010025871.1:0-16950 GCA_019787425.1 Platygyra sinensis
TGACATGTCTTCGAAGCGTACCAAAAAGCTGTCATTACGTCTTTACAATACCCAAAATTGGCCAAACATATGAGCATGACATCGTAGCCATATCAGGTTGGTGACATGATACAATGTATCTCTTGTTATTATTCAACAAATTGTAACACTATCCAAATATGGTCAAGATACTCTCGATATCTGTCATCCGTAGGTAACAGATATCCGGCGATATACGTAGCTTCGTACGTGGGAAGAAAAAGTGAAGTGAAAAAATGTCGACAGAAAGGTTTAAAAATGTTACGAGCTTGGAAATCAATTTTGTTATCTATTTGTTGAATAATAAAACAATTATCCTGCTCAATCTCGCGGAATATCGTCTGATTTTAGCCGACTCGGCCTACGGCCTCGTCGGCTAAGTATCAGACGATATTCCGCGCGATTTCGCAGGATAATTTTTAAATATCTGAAGAGTAGAAACGGCTTCTGATTGACTCATTAAGAATTTGGGTATAGTAATGTAGAGTTAGATGATGAGTTCTACTTTTAGCACCACAAGATTGGTATTCTCGCGAAATATACCCTCGGGTAAGTCTTTCAACTGGTTGTTTTGTAGGTACCTATCAAACCGAAATAACCACAATCAGTGTCAATTGTACGATTAAAGGAAAACTAAAGAGTGTGTGTTTTAATGTTGCATTCCCGATACAGAATACCACGGTACGGGAAACAAGAACAATAAAAAAGTTTTAAAAATGGGAAAACAAAACTCTCTTATTCAATACTGTTGTTTCTCAGTCTAGAAAAGTCTGAGATCCCGGAATTATGAGATCTCTTTTATTTGTGGCACTATTCTAATTTAGCCTGAGACATAACTAGAGATGGGAGGAGAAGGTGACAAAGGGTAAGCGCTCCAATTATATGAATATATAACTTGTCCATGTCAAACACGGCTCGTCCGTCCCCATGGTTAGCTATGTCCAGAAAGGGCATTTGCTCCGTTACCAGGGATTATAAATAGACAGAATTAATTAAGAGCGATCCAACCCAGAATGGGAAATGATAAGTAATGGTAATATGACCGAGTGGAGTCCAATTCGGTGTGTAATTATATCAGTGATAACAAAAATTCGACCACCGCGAAGCGGTAGTCCGATTTGTTTATCATGAGTACGTTTATAGACCGAATTGGACGACACCAAATCTTATGACCAATTACTCATAAAAAATACAATTTCGGAAAAAAGAAGAATGGCCAAGTTAGGATGGAAAGTGAAAATTTGCCTTCAAAGCCTGCCAAAAGAGGCGTAAATTGTTTAATGTCGGTCTGAAATTGACTGCAGCCAAAATATATTTGCTGGTTGGGTAAACAGGGGATTACAGGGGATTACAAGGGTATACAAGGGAATACACGAGTTGTCATGGGATTACAAGGGAATAAAAGGGTTTTCATGGCATTACAAGGGAATACAAGGGTTTACAGAAGAGTACAAGGGTATACAGGGGTTCACAGGGGAATACAAGGGTATCAAAGGGTTTACAGGGGAGTACAAGGGTATACAGGGGCTAACAGAGGATTACAAAGGGTATACAAGAGTTTGGAGGGTATTACAAGGGTAAACAATGGTTTAGAGGGTGATTACAAGGGTATACAGGGGTTCCCAGGGGAATACAAGGATATCAAAGGGTTTACAGGGGAGTACAAGGGTATACAGGGGCTAACAGAGGATTACAAAGGGTATACAAGAGTTTGGAGGGTATTACAAGGGTAAACAATGGTTTAGAGGGTGATTACAAGGGTATACAAGGGTTTACAGGGAATTAAAAGGGTATGCAAGGGTTTACAGTGAAGTACAAAGGTATTTAGGGGTTTCCAGGGCATTACAAGGGTTAATACAGGGGTTTACAGAGGATTACAAGGGTATACAAGGGTTTAAAGGGGAGTACAAAAATAAAGAGGGGTTTACAGGGGATTACAAGGGTATTGGTCCGTCGGACGAAAACCGCCAAAGAATCAAATTACGCGTAACTCTGAACAATCCCGAATCGTATAAATTTTACACGATTTTTATTCGATCTGAAACAATAGAACAAACCGAAAATAAGGGCCTAAGTACATCGTATTAACCTAAAACTATGAACAGATTTAACTGAGAAAACCATGCGGTATTACACAATTACAAATCCCATGCGACCGATTACAGAAATTACAGTGGCAGAAATCAAAGGAACAATTGACCGAACAAAGCCTAAGAAAACAGAAATTATAACTTTAAACAACTGACTTACTTCGTGACGGGATTCCAGAGTTAAAATAAACTGAATAAACCTTTAAAAACGGGAAAGCTATCCTTTTCCATACCGCCGACACGACACGTGTAAAGAACCTAACTAAAACCATCAAGTTGCTCAAATTTCAATGTCAATCAATGTAATCATTAAGTGAAAAGAAAAGAGTAATATTAAACGAAAAATAAACTTTTAAACGTCACGCAAATGTCACGCAAGCGTCAAACAGTCACAGAAACAGTTATACAAGGCTTTACAGGGGAGTGCAAGGGTATACAAGGGTTTACAGGTGAGTACAAGGGTATACAAGAGTTTACACGGGAGTACAAGGGTATACAAGGGTTTACAGGGGATTGCATAGGTATACGAGGGTATATAAGGGATTACAGTGGTATACAGGGAATAACAGGGGATTACAAGGGTATACAAGGGTTTACAGGGGATTACAAGGGAATACAAGGGTTTACAGGGGATACAAGGAATTACATCGGTTTACAGGGGATTACATGGGTATACAATGGTTTACAGGGCATTACAACGGTATACAACGGTTTAGAGGGGAGTACAAGGGTATACAGGAGTTTACAGGGGATTACAAGGGTATCAAAGGGTTTACAGGGGAGTACAAGGGTCTACAGGGGTTCTCAGGGGATTACAAGGGTATAGAAGGGTTTACAGAGGAATGCACCTGTGGGAATACAGGGGAATACAGGAGAATAGAGGAGAATACAGGGAAGGGAATACAAGAGAATACAGGGGAAAATACAATATAACAGGGAAATACAGGAAAATACGGAAAAATACATATAAGTTCTAAATACACTATAACAAGGGATACATGAGGTACATGTACTTACCACCTTAAACAAGCATCGATCAGCGGCTTCCCAAATTAGATATCAGGTTCTGTCGGTTGTCGCGCCATTTTCTGGCGTCCTTTTTGAAAGGTGTAAATTTCGTGTACCCAGGAGCTTGTATCGATCTCTTTGTCCTTTTTCACTGTTTAAAAACTCTACTTTAGCGGATAAAATTCACTCCTCCTCACTTCTTCTCTGTGTACGATCTCAAGCAGTTTTTGGTGGCATACATCCCGTGAAAACATCGATACATACCGCGGTAAGAATCAACACACCGATCAACAACAACAGGTAAGCCATTGTTGTCTTCCCTGACTTCCCGTGTGTCTTGTACGTAGAAGTAAGTTAAGCTTATATTTCCAGGGTAAAGTTCATTTGTAATTATGGAATTGCCTCTGATTGTAAATGTTTCTTTGAAAACCAGAAGCTATTCATTGTTGAACGGCCTTTTTGCTAGTTACAGATATTATTCTGTGAGATTACAGCTGTATCTACTATGCATAAAGATGTCATAGCCATAACAAATTTAGGGTTTTGGTCCTAAACCACGTTTTCTGACATTCAGTGCCTTCGACCATTCAGGCATAAACAGTCTTTGTCCCACACCAGTTTGATTTAATATCTGTTTGATTGATGGAAATTAATGTAACCATGATATCAAAAGACAGCAATGGGAATGGTAGTGAATCTGTTAAGTCAAACTACAATGTAAAATGTACTGATTGATTTATTATGATATTTTCCTTAGTACTGCAAGCTTGATTTGATGTTTCCAATATAGATTTACACACAAACTAACATTTGAAGGCTTCGGTGGAAAAAGGGCGTTAGGTTTTTTACTCAAAAATGAAATTTATCAAAAACGCTCCAAATTTCGCATGCAGTTTTGTTTAGGTGCGTTAGACAATGTTCTGCATGTTTTTTTGCTGAAGTTTGTTTCGTTTTCGAGATATTACGTATGCAAAAAACCCTGTATTTGTTGTCACGTCAGCACGTGACCGCAAAGACGGTAATTTCACTTAAAATCCAGCAAAATATTGATCTTTTGCAACGTGTAACCTCAAAAAGTGTTGATGTCAGGTTAAAACCGTTAAAACTTTTATTTCACGTTAACGTGCGACCGCAAAGACGTTCGGTTCACTCAAATTACAGCCAGATGTTAATTTCCCGCAATGCGCAAGCTAGACAATGTTGATATCAGGTCATTTACAGAGACTTAAAATTTTAATTTCACATTATCACGCCACCGCAAGGACTTAAACCCTTAGGGTTTTACTTAGGGTTAGGGTTACCGCTCGAAACTAGGGCTAGCGTTGAAGGGTTACGGAACAAGGTTAGGCTTAGAGTTAACGCTTAGGGCTACGGCTTGAAACTAGGGTTACCGCTTGAAACTAGGGTTACGGAACAAGATTAGGCTTAGAGTTAACGCTTAGGGCTACCGCTTGAAACTAGGGTTACCGCTTCAAATAGGGTTACCGCTTGAAACTAGGGTTACGGAACAAGGTTAGGCGTAGAGTTAACGTTTAGTGTTACCGCTTGAAACTCCGGGGTTAGCGTTGAAGGGTGAGGGTTATTGCCGAGGGTTAGCGCTAGCGCTTCATTGTTAGGGTTAGCGCTTCGGATAACGTTAGAGTTAAGGTCAGGACGCGTTAGGGTTAGTGCAGTGTTAGGCCAAGGAGAACAATCAAGATGTAACCTTAAAAACTGTTGATTTCAGGTTTTTAAAACCGTTAAAATTGTGATTTCACGTTATCACGCGACCGCAAAGACGTTAATTTCACTCAAATTACAGCCAGTTCACTTTACGCGATTTCGCGTTAAGGCATGACGGCAAGGATGTTGATTTCACTTCAAATCCAGCAAGCTGTTCATTTCACCCAGCACGTAAACTCGAAAACGTCGATTTCGGGCCTAAATAGGTTAAAATGTTGATTTCACTTTAAAGCGTCACAGCAACTATCTCTATTTCATTTTAACTGCCTGCAACGTATAAGCTTAAAAATGTAGGGCTGACAGATTAACAGATTAACCCTTCTGTGCAACGTACAGGTCTCTCTCCTTACATCTGCATGGCCCCTGATCCCAGAAGTTTAAAACACTACAAATCATGCCGATTTGAAGTAAAATCAACGCAACCTGGATCACAGATCTATGTTTTGAATCAATCGATCGCTTCTTGTTGGCCATTATTATGTTGGAATAAAAAAGGAAAAAAACACGCTCTGTAATTAGTTAAATATTATTGTGATTTATAGACTGCGAGCAGTCTCTCTTTTGCTCGAAAATCCGTAGGGAAACACGGAAGGAAGAACTCGAAACAACATCTGCGTGCCAGCGTAATATGCGAAGCCGCGAGCCGTACGTAGCGCGGGCGTCGGAAGACGAGTGTGATTTACGGAGTCTTGTCTTGTCTTGTCTTGTCTTGGCTTGTCTTGCCGAACGTGATCGAAATGCATGCCGGGAAGGTTCTGTTACACCTCGTGCGCGGGTAAACATGGAGGATGATGCAAGAAAAATTTTATAAGTCTAAAAGCAGTTCTCATTTTCCAAACTTTGAAGCTAGCAACGCTTGGCAAATGGGCCACAACTCACGACAGGGTTTTATTCTTGGGCAAGAACTGCTCTTGGACTTTGCTGCCTGGATCGACCTGACTTCGAACGCTGATAACTGACTTGCCGCTGATATCAGTTGCGTTGGAAGTTACAGAACACGTTTTGCTTCTTTAAAACATGCTGGTGACTTACGGGTTATCAAGGCTTTATGATGCCTATCAACCACCAGGCAGGCTACAAGGTACTTAAAAACAATGCTTAAGATATTAGTCGAAAGAGCTGTACTGCATCATGCATCACTTCTCTTTGCTTTGACGCTCGATCGAAATTCACGTGTTGTCTCACGTCACAATAAGCTGTATAAAAAAATCTCTCCAGATTCCCGCTCTATACGCATTTTTTTTAAAATAGATATCTTCATTTTTGAAAAAAGAAAAGGAACAGAGCGAAAAAAAAAATTGAGCGACCTCGTGTCGAACCGGTGTCACGGCAAAACAAATTCGAATCTGGCCCGTTCAGCGCCTCATCCGCTTGTGCTAACGAAGCAGTAGTAAGAGCTTAAGGTATTATAGTGAGTTGATCGCTTAGCGAAACAAAAGGTTTCTTTTGTTTTCCATTCAACAAAAGGTCCCCAGAGGATGCCCTTGGAAAAATGTGTTTTTTTGCATACGTAATATCTCAAAAAGGAAGCAAACTTCAGGGAAAAAACATGCAGAACATTGTTTGACACACGGAAACAAAACTGCATGCGAAATTTGGAGCGTTTTCGACAAAGTTCACTTTTCAGTAAAAAACCTAACGCCCTTTTTCCACCGAAGCCTTCATTTATGTGAATTGTATAATTATACCATGCACGATTTAGGGAAAGGAATTTTCAGGACATTTGTGTAACAGTGTTACACTGTTACACAGTAGTTTTCATCTGTGCGCGAAACCAACGAACATCCCGCGCATGCGGAGACCTTTTTTCTCAAACTTTTACCTGAGTGTTACACAGTGTTACACGGTGTTGCGAGCTGTTACAGTGTTACACGGTGTTACACGCTGTTGCACAGTGTTACACGGTGTTACACGCTGTTACACGGTGTTACACGCTGTTACACAGTGTTACACGGTGTTGCGAGCTGTTACACGCTGTTACACGGTGTTACAAGCTGTTACACCGTG
Source organism: Platygyra sinensis (assembly GCA_019787425.1). NCBI lineage: Eukaryota > Metazoa > Cnidaria > Anthozoa > Scleractinia > Merulinidae > Platygyra > Platygyra sinensis. The sequence goes on from JAHPZR010025871.1 coordinate 6,846, forward strand.
TTACACGGTGTTACATGGTGTTACAAGCTGTTACACCATGTTACACGGTGTTACAAGCTGTTACACAGTGTTACACGGTGTTATACCGTGTTACAAGCTGTTACACTGTGTTACACGGTGTTACAAGCTGTTACACAGTGTTACACGGTGTTACAAGCTGTCACACAGTGTTACACAGTATTTTAAGCTGTTACACGGTGTTACACAGAGTTACACGGTGTTACAAGCTGTTACACTGTGTTACACGGTGTTACAAGCTGTTACACCGTGTTACACAGTGTTACACGGTTTTACACGGTGTTACAAGCTGTTACACAGTGTTACACGGTGTTACATGGTGCTACAGGCTGTTACACCACGTTACACGGTGTTACAAGCTGTTACACCGTGTTACACGCTGTTACACACTGTTGCACGCTGTTACACAGTGTTACAGGCTGTTACACCATGTTACAAGCTTTCACATGATGTTACACAGTGTTACAAGATGTTACAAGCTGTTACACAGTGTTACACAGTATTTCAAGCTGTTACACGGTGTTACACAGTGTTACACGGTGTTACGTACAAGCTGTTACACGGTGTTACAAGCTGTTACACTGTGTTACACGGTGTTACAAGCTGTTACACGGTGTTACACGGTGCTACAAGCTGTTGCACGGTGTTACAAGCTGTTACACGGTCTTACAAGCTGTTACATTCTGTTACACGCTGTTACACAGTGCTACGCGCTGTTACACACTGTTACATGGTGTTGCTACAAGCTGTTACACCGTATTACACGGTGTTACAAGCTGTTACACAGTGCTACACGCTGTTACACACTGTTACATGGTGTTGCTGCAAGCTGTTACACCGTATTACACGGTGTTACAAGCTGTTACACAGTGTTACACAGTATTTCAAGCTGCTGCACGGTGTTATACGATGTTATACGGTGTTACTGGCTTGTCAACACTTTTACCACTTTCACTACGGACCACAACTCGTCACATGGTAAGTTTCATCGATATTTATTTCCATTTTCTAGCAAATTTTCAGACCTAAACTTTGCCTCATATGTTCTCTATATTTACCCATGTTATGTCAAGTGCGAACTGGCCAGGAACACCACCACGATTTTTCCAAGATCTTCTAACCTGAAATGTAGCGAACAATCTTAGTTCCCACAGCAATCGTTGCCAATTTTTTTTTAAAGGTGCATTGTCAAAACAAAATAAAACATAGGTAACCCAGGCTCACTGTGTGACACTTGACATAACATGGGTAAATATAGAGAACATATGAGGCAAAGTTTAGGTCTGAAAATTTGCTAGAAAATGGAAATAAATATCGATGAAACTTACCATGTGACGAGTTGTGGTCCGTAGTGAAAGTGGTAAAAGTGTTGACAAGCCAGTAACACCGTATAACATCGTATAACACCGTGCAGCAGCTTGAAATACTGTGTAACACTGTGTAACAGCTTGTAACACCGTGTAATACGGTGTAACAGCTTGCAGCAACACCATGTAACAGTGTGTAACAGCGTGTAGCACTGTGTAACAGCTTGTAACACCGTGTAATACGGTGTAACAGCTTGTAGCAACACCATGTAACAGTGTGTAACAGCGCGTAGCACTGTGTAACAGCGTGTAACAGAATGTAACAGCTTGTAAGACCGTGTAACAGCTTGTAACACCGTGCAACAGCTTGTAGCACCGTGTAACACCGTGTAACAGCTTGTAACACCGTGTAACACAGTGTAACAGCTTGTAACACCGTGTAACAGCTTGTACGTAACACCGTGTAACACTGTGTAACACCGTGTAACAGCTTGAAATACTGTGTAACACTGTGTAACAGCTTGTAACATCTTGTAACACTGTGTAACATCATGTGAAAGCTTGTAACATGGTGTAACAGCCTGTAACACTGTGTAACAGCGTGCAACAGTGTGTAACAGCGTGTAACACGGTGTAACAGCTTGTAACACCGTGTAACGTGGTGTAACAGCCTGTAGCACCATGTAACACCGTGTAACACTGTGTAACAGCTTGTAACACCGTGTAAAACCGTGTAACACTGTGTAACACGGTGTAACAGCTTGTAACACCGTGTAACACAGTGTAACAGCTTGTAACACCGTGTAACTCTGTGTAACACCGTGTAACAGCTTAAAATACTGTGTAACACTGTGTGACAGCTTGTAACACCGTGTAACACTGTGTAACAGCTTGTAACACCGTGTAACACAGTGTAACAGCTTGTAACACGGTATAACACCGTGTAACACTGTGTAACAGCTTGTAACACCGTGTAACATGGTGTAACAGCTTGTAACACCATGTAACACCGTGTAACACGGTGTAACAGCTTGTAACACCGTGTAACAGCGTGTAACAGCTCGCAACACCGTGTAACACTGTGTAACAGCGTGTAACACCGTGTAACAGCGTGTAACACCGTGTAACACTGTGCAACAGCGTGTAACACCGTGTAACACTGTAACAGCTCGCAACACCGTGTAACACTGTGTAACACTCAGGTAAAAGTTTGAGAAAAAAGGTCTCCGCATGCGCGGGATGTTCGTTGGTTTCGCGCACAGATGAAAACTACTGTGTAACAGTGTAACACTGTTACACAAATGTCCTGAAAATTCCTTTCCCTAAATCGTGCATGGTATAATTATACAATTCACATAAATGAAGGCTTCGGTGGAAAAAGGGCGTTAGGTTTTTTACTGAAAAGTGAACTTTGTCGAAAACGCTCCAAATTTCGCATGCAGTTTTGTTTCCGTGTGTCAAACAATGTTCTGCATGTTTTTTCCCTGAAGTTTGCTTCCTTTTTGAGATATTACGTATGCAAAAAAACACATTTTTCCAAGGGCATCCTCTGGGGACCTTTTGTTGAATGGAAAACAAAAGAAACCTTTTGTTTCGCTAAGCGATCAACTCACTATAATACCTTAAGCTCTTACTACTGCTTCGTTAGCACAAGCGGATGAGGCGCTGAACGGGCCAGATTCGAATTTGTTTTGCCGTGACACCGGTTCGACACGAGGTCGCTCAATTTTTTTTTTCGCTCTGTTCCTTTTCTTTTTTCAAAAATGAAGATATCTATTTTAAAAAAAATGCGTATAGAGCGGGAATCTGGAGAGATTTTTTTATACAGCTTATTGTGACGTGAGACAACACGTGAATTTCGATCGAGCGTCAAAGCAAAGAGAAGTGATGCATGATGCAGTACAGCTCTTTCGACTAATATCTTAAGCATTGTTTTTAAGTACCTTGTAGCCTGCCTGGTGGTTGATAGGCATCATAAAGCCTTGATAACCCGTAAGTCACCAGCATGTTTTAAAGAAGCAAAACGTGTTCTGTAACTTCCAACGCAACTGATATCAGCGGCAAGTCAGTTATCAGCGTTCGAAGTCAGGTCGATCCAGGCAGCAAAGTCCAAGAGCAGTTCTTGCCCAAGAATAAAACCCTGTCGTGAGTTGTGGCCCATTTGCCAAGCGTTGCTAGCTTCAAAGTTTGGAAAATGAGAACTGCTTTTAGACTTATAAAATTTTTCTTGCATCATCCTCCATGTTTACCCGCGCACGAGGTGTAACAGAACCTTCCCGGCATGCATTTCGATCACGTTCGGCAAGACAAGCCAAGACAAGACAAGACAAGACAAGACTCCGTAAATCACACTCGTCTTCCGACGCCCGCGCTACGTACGGCTCGCGGCTTCGCATATTACGCTGGCACGCAGATGTTGTTTCGAGTTCTTCCTTCCGTGTTTCCCTACGGATTTTCGAGCAAAAGAGAGACTGCTCGCAGTCTATAAATCACAATAATATTTAACTAATTACAGAGCGTGTTTTTTTCCTTTTTTATTCCAACATAATAATGGCCAACAAGAAGCGATCGATTGATTCAAAACATAGATCTGTGATCCAGGTTGCGTTGATTTTACTTCAAATCGGCATGATTTGTAGTGTTTTAAACTTCTGGGATCAGGGGCCATGCAGATGTAAGGAGAGAGACCTGTACGTTGCACAGAAGGGTTAATCTGTTAATCTGTCAGCCCTACATTTTTAAGCTTATACGTTGCAGGCAGTTAAAATGAAATAGAGATAGTTGCTGTGACGCTTTAAAGTGAAATCAACATTTTAACCTATTTAGGCCCGAAATCGACGTTTTCGAGTTTACGTGCTGGGTGAAATGAACAGCTTGCTGGATTTGAAGTGAAATCAACATCCTTGCCGTCATGCCTTAACGCGAAATCGCGTAAAGTGAACTGGCTGTAATTTGAGTGAAATTAACGTCTTTGCGGTCGCGTGATAACGTGAAATCACAATTTTAACGGTTTTAAAAACCTGAAATCAACAGTTTTTAAGGTTACATCTTGATTGTTCTCCTTGGCCTAACACTGCACTAACCCTAACGCGTCCTGACCTTAACTCTAACGTTATCCGAAGCGCTAACCCTAACAATGAAGCGCTAGCGCTAACCCTCGGCAATAACCCTCACCCTTCAACGCTAACCCCGGAGTTTCAAGCGGTAACACTAAACGTTAACTCTAAGCCTAACCTTGTTCCGTAACCCTAGTTTCAAGCGGTAACCCTATTTGAAGCGGTAACCCTAGTTTCAAGCGGTAGCCCTAAGCGTTAACTCTAAGCCTAATCTTGTTCCGTAACCCTAGTTTCAAGCGGTAACCCTAGTTTCAAGCCGTAGCCCTAAGCGTTAACTCTAAGCCTAACCTTGTTCCGTAACCCTTCAACGCTAGCCCTAGTTTCGAGCGGTAACCCTAACCCTAAGTAAAACCCTAAGGGTTTAAGTCCTTGCGGTGGCGTGATAATGTGAAATTAAAATTTTAAGTCTCTGTAAATGACCTGATATCAACATTGTCTAGCTTGCGCATTGCGGGAAATTAACATCTGGCTGTAATTTGAGTGAACCGAACGTCTTTGCGGTCGCACGTTAACGTGACATAAAAGTTTTAACGGTTTTAACCTGACATCAACACTTTTTGAGGTTACACGTTGCAAAAGATCAATATTTTGCTGGATTTTAAGTGAAATTACCGTCTTTGCGGTCACGTGCTGACGTGACAACAAATACAGGGTTTTTTGCATACGTAATATCTCGAAAACGAAACAAACTTCAGCAAAAAAACATGCAGAACATTGTCTAACGCACCTAAACAAAACTGCATGCGAAATTTGGAGCGTTTTTGATAAATTTCATTTTTGAGTAAAAAACCTAACGCCCTTTTTCCACCGAAGCCTTCAAATGTTAGTTTGTGTGTAAATCTATATTGGAAACATCAAATCAAGCTTGCAGTACTAAGGAAAATATCATAATAAATCAATCAGTACATTTTACATTGTAGTTTGACTTAACAGATTCACTACCATTCCCATTGCTGTCTTTTGATATCATGGTTACATTAATTTCCATCAATCAAACAGATATTAAATCAAACTGGTGTGGGACAAAGACTGTTTATGCCTGAATGGTCGAAGGCACTGAATGTCAGAAAACGTGGTTTAGGACCAAAACCCTAAATTTGTTATGGCTATGACATCTTTATGCATAGTAGATACAGCTGTAATCTCACAGAATAATATCTGTAACTAGCAAAAAGGCCGTTCAACAATGAATAGCTTCTGGTTTTCAAAGAAACATTTACAATCAGAGGCAATTCCATAATTACAAATGAACTTTACCCTGGAAATATAAGCTTAACTTACTTCTACGTACAAGACACACGGGAAGTCAGGGAAGACAACAATGGCTTACCTGTTGTTGTTGATCGGTGTGTTGATTCTTACCGCGGTATGTATCGATGTTTTCACGGGATGTATGCCACCAAAAACTGCTTGAGATCGTACACAGAGAAGAAGTGAGGAGGAGTGAATTTTATCCGCTAAAGTAGAGTTTTTAAACAGTGAAAAAGGACAAAGAGATCGATACAAGCTCCTGGGTACACGAAATTTACACCTTTCAAAAAGGACGCCAGAAAATGGCGCGACAACCGACAGAACCTGATATCTAATTTGGGAAGCCGCTGATCGATGCTTGTTTAAGGTGGTAAGTACATGTACCTCATGTATCCCTTGTTATAGTGTATTTAGAACTTATATGTATTTTTCCGTATTTTCCTGTATTTCCCTGTTATATTGTATTTTCCCCTGTATTCTCTTGTATTCCCTTCCCTGTATTCTCCTCTATTCTCCTGTATTCCCCTGTATTCCCACAGGTGCATTCCTCTGTAAACCCTTCTATACCCTTGTAATCCCCTGAGAACCCCTGTAGACCCTTGTACTCCCCTGTAAACCCTTTGATACCCTTGTAATCCCCTGTAAACTCCTGTATACCCTTGTACTCCCCTCTAAACCGTTGTATACCGTTGTAATGCCCTGTAAACCATTGTATACCCATGTAATCCCCTGTAAACCGATGTAATTCCTTGTATCCCCTGTAAACCCTTGTATTCCCTTGTAATCCCCTGTAAACCCTTGTATACCCTTGTAATCCCCTGTTATTCCCTGTATACCACTGTAATCCCTTATATACCCTCGTATACCTATGCAATCCCCTGTAAACCCTTGTATACCCTTGTACTCCCGTGTAAACTCTTGTATACCCTTGTACTCACCTGTAAACCCTTGTATACCCTTGCACTCCCCTGTAAAGCCTTGTATAACTGTTTCTGTGACTGTTTGACGCTTGCGTGACATTTGCGTGACGTTTAAAAGTTTATTTTTCGTTTAATATTACTCTTTTCTTTTCACTTAATGATTACATTGATTGACATTGAAATTTGAGCAACTTGATGGTTTTAGTTAGGTTCTTTACACGTGTCGTGTCGGCGGTATGGAAAAGGATAGCTTTCCCGTTTTTAAAGGTTTATTCAGTTTATTTTAACTCTGGAATCCCGTCACGAAGTAAGTCAGTTGTTTAAAGTTATAATTTCTGTTTTCTTAGGCTTTGTTCGGTCAATTGTTCCTTTGATTTCTGCCACTGTAATTTCTGTAATCGGTCGCATGGGATTTGTAATTGTGTAATACCGCATGGTTTTCTCAGTTAAATCTGTTCATAGTTTTAGGTTAATACGATGTACTTAGGCCCTTATTTTCGGTTTGTTCTATTGTTTCAGATCGAATAAAAATCGTGTAAAATTTATACGATTCGGGATTGTTCAGAGTTACGCGTAATTTGATTCTTTGGCGGTTTTCGTCCGACGGACCAATACCCTTGTAATCCCCTGTAAACCCCTCTTTATTTTTGTACTCCCCTTTAAACCCTTGTATACCCTTGTAATCCTCTGTAAACCCCTGTATTAACCCTTGTAATGCCCTGGAAACCCCTAAATACCTTTGTACTTCACTGTAAACCCTTGCATACCCTTTTAATTCCCTGTAAACCCTTGTATACCCTTGTAATCACCCTCTAAACCATTGTTTACCCTTGTAATACCCTCCAAACTCTTGTATACCCTTTGTAATCCTCTGTTAGCCCCTGTATACCCTTGTACTCCCCTGTAAACCCTTTGATATCCTTGTATTCCCCTGGGAACCCCTGTATACCCTTGTAATCACCCTCTAAACCATTGTTTACCCTTGTAATACCCTCCAAACTCTTGTATACCCTTTGTAATCCTCTGTTAGCCCCTGTATACCCTTGTACTCCCCTGTAAACCCTTTGATACCCTTGTATTCCCCTGTGAACCCCTGTATACCCTTGTACTCTTCTGTAAACCCTTGTATTCCCTTGTAATGCCATGAAAACCCTTTTATTCCCTTGTAATCCCATGACAACTCGTGTATTCCCTTGTATACCCTTGTAATCCCCTGTAATCCCCTGTTTACCCAACCAGCAAATATATTTTGGCTGCAGTCAATTTCAGACCGACATTAAACAATTTACGCCTCTTTTGGCAGGCTTTGAAGGCAAATTTTCACTTTCCATCCTAACTTGGCCATTCTTCTTTTTTCCGAAATTGTATTTTTTATGAGTAATTGGTCATAAGATTTGGTGTCGTCCAATTCGGTCTATAAACGTACTCATGATAAACAAATCGGACTACCGCTTCGCGGTGGTCGAATTTTTGTTATCACTGATATAATTACACACCGAATTGGACTCCACTCGGTCATATTACCATTACTTATCATTTCCCATTCTGGGTTGGATCGCTCTTAATTAATTCTGTCTATTTATAATCCCTGGTAACGGAGCAAATGCCCTTTCTGGACATAGCTAACCATGGGGACGGACGAGCCGTGTTTGACATGGACAAGTTATATATTCATATAATTGGAGCGCTTACCCTTTGTCACCTTCTCCTCCCATCTCTAGTTATGTCTCAGGCTAAATTAGAATAGTGCCACAAATAAAAGAGATCTCATAATTCCGGGATCTCAGACTTTTCTAGACTGAGAAACAACAGTATTGAATAAGAGAGTTTTGTTTTCCCATTTTTAAAACTTTTTTATTGTTCTTGTTTCCCGTACCGTGGTATTCTGTATCGGGAATGCAACATTAAAACACACACTCTTTAGTTTTCCTTTAATCGTACAATTGACACTGATTGTGGTTATTTCGGTTTGATAGGTACCTACAAAACAACCAGTTGAAAGACTTACCCGAGGGTATATTTCGCGAGAATACCAATCTTGTGGTGCTAAAAGTAGAACTCATCATCTAACTCTACATTACTATACCCAAATTCTTAATGAGTCAATCAGAAGCCGTTTCTACTCTTCAGATATTTAAAAATTATCCTGCGAAATCGCGCGGAATATCGTCTGATACTTAGCCGACGAGGCCGTAGGCCGAGTCGGCTAAAATCAGACGATATTCCGCGAGATTGAGCAGGATAATTGTTTTATTATTCAACAAATAGATAACAAAATTGATTTCCAAGCTCGTAACATTTTTAAACCTTTCTGTCGACATTTTTTCACTTCACTTTTTCTTCCCACGTACGAAGCTACGTATATCGCCGGATATCTGTTACCTACGGATGACAGATATCGAGAGTATCTTGACCATATTTGGATAGTGTTACAATTTGTTGAATAATAACAAGAGATACATTGTATCATGTCACCAACCTGATATGGCTACGATGTCATGCTCATATGTTTGGCCAATTTTGGGTATTGTAAAGACGTAATGACAGCTTTTTGGTACGCTTCGAAGACATGTCAGGCTCGTTTGATCTCGAACGATGGCTCGATCAAGTCAACTGGCATGCTGCTCCGCACAGTTTAAGATAGAAAGTTGAATAAAAATTTACCATTGGAACAAAACCACCTCTGTATGGATAAACAGTTGAATTGTCGAATGACCACAGAACAAGCAAAAGCGTGTAGTTCTTTAATCACTGCATTTGAGGATAAATTCAGTTTTCTTTTTGTTATAGACTGCTAGATTGACGCGACAATCCAAACTTTATTTCCAAGCTGAATGCCAGCCACGTTTTCTTCCGTTCAAGTTATTAGTCTTGATAATACAAATGCCAATCTCGTTTTCAAAGCAGTCTCCTATCGTGTTACGTTCGCATTCAGTCTGATGAATTTAAACTCTCTGCTGGGTTCTCCACAATTCTATAATATGTTTTATATGAAAGGAAAAACTTGAAAATATCAAGTTAGAACAAGATAGAAACCAGTGACATCACAAGTTCTATAAGCGAACTGCAGTTTAGCGCCGCTAACGCCGTTTTGTTCCAAAAATTCAATTTCGGCTGCTTAAACTGCGATTTTCAGGGACCGGTGATTGTATATCGCTTAAGAAGGAAAGGGAGTGGGTGAGGAGGATATTCGGCTAAAAACAGTAAGCTTTAGCCGATACCCTTTTAAATATGATGCTGAGCTAAAGATTAATAAAGCTACCATTGCGTAGTGTATTGGTCGGTGTCCTTCCGATAGCCGACCAGGGTTCTTAGCAGAAGTTTTCATATGCGTCAAATAAAGCATAACAGGCGGCATAGATTAAGGCGAGACTCGATTTGCCCAAAAGGGGCAAGCTAAACTGAAGGCAGCCGGGTGCATGCTTCCCCGGAAAATTTTGAAATTGTACGTTGCCAAACATGCGAGCTCACGCATTTTGGTGAGCAGTATCAC
>JAHPZR010025873.1:0-12147 GCA_019787425.1 Platygyra sinensis
GATCCAAATGGACTCTATACGAAAAGGAAACAACAGCGTCACGGCATTTCATCGAGCAAAGATCTATTGAATACTGATTTGGTTGCCAGCTCCAATCAAGCATCGCAAGTGCATGTTAGTTACCCTGAGAATGGATGGGGGTGCTCACTCTTGAAAATGCTGATGTTTACCAGGGCTGAGATGGACAAACACATTGCTAAATCCAGGAAAAACATTGGCAACAAGCATCACCACTCCGGTGCCAACAACACTCCGGAAGGCCAAAACGTTTCTTGAAGATGAATATCTTCGTGACATTGTTGCTACTTGTGATCAACAATGTTTTTTACTTTGCTGTCACAGCTACAGAAGGAACGACCCACCACACCAGTTAAAATTGGCTTTGTGCATTCATCTTGGAGATGTGCTGGATAGTAGCTGTACTTGTGTCGCTGGAAAAGTGGGATTTTACTATCATATTTCAGCACTTATGCTGAAAATTTGCAAATTTAGCCTGTATAAATCCAAAATGACAAAAGATTTACGAAAAGAGGAGGACGAGAATCCCCAACTGGCTTGCACTTCTCAGCTTCAGCAATGGAACCAAAAAGGTGGTGGAGAAAATATATAGTTCTACAACCAGTTATGGAGGTTGTTGCCAAGAAAACCAAACTTGTTGAGCCTAGCACTTCTAGAGGTGGTAGTGGTGTAAAATGTCTTTTGTATGAAGCATGAAAGCAGCCAAAGTATGATGGAGACAGTGAAAATGTGTTAATGTCTGAACTTGAAAAAATTGACCTAAACCCGGGTTTTGATCATATGAGTAAAGCTAAAAGTTTAAATACTGAACTGAAAGAGACAAAATTTGGAAAAAAACCCAGTTGGATCATTCTTGAGTTATCAAACAGCATTAACAGAGTCAAATTTTTCTGCTCAAGTTGATCTTACCTCAGTTGCAAGAGTTAACAGAGTTGGGCTGGACCTTGCCCAATATCCTAGATTCCCTCTGACAAATGAAGCAGAGATGGTAATACCCCGGGTGTTGACACCCAGAGGAAAACTTGCTGTCTTCTTTGAGTGTGGATGAAGACAAAATCCATGCAATTGAAAACAGTACAATAGAGCAATCGGCTTCTGACATGTGGAGAAAGGAGCGCATATACAGGTTTACTGCCTCTAAATTCCAGGCAATCACTAAAAGGCAAAGAAATCATGGCTCCTTTGCAGAATTAATAATGCATCCAAAGCCCTTTTCTTCAAAGTATGTGGCCCATGGGATAAAATATGAACAAATTGCTCTTCAAAAATACCAGAAATGACTGTTCTAAGGAGTGGATTTGTGGTTTCAAAAAGTTGTCCTGTACTTGATGCCTCCCCAGATGCAAGAATCATTGACAAAGGATGTTCCATTTGTTTTGGATTGGGAGAAGTAAAGTGCCCGTACACCAAGTTTCACGTCACACCCCTGGAAGCATGCTCTGATCCTAATTTCTTCATGGAAAAAGTGAATGACAATGAGTGCAGACTGAAAAGGGATCATGAATATTATACACAGGTGCAAGGGCAAATGGGTGTAACTTTTCATTGTCTACACAAGCAAGGGACTGTATGTCGAGAGGATTCCCTTTGATCCTGTCTTCTGGCAGAACTTGAGAAGGGAACTATTAAATTACTATTTACACACTTTGTTCAGTTTGCTGCTGACGATTATCAGCAAGCAGTATCAGATCTTTAATTCAATATTCTATCAATTACACTGTACATACAAATGTAGATTACAGTTTCATGCATTGTTCCAGTTTACATGTGCATGGCATATAGATTTCTGAATGTATTTGTTTGTCATTAACCTATCAAGATGTGTTGCATTGTTCATACATTACAACTGCATGCTTTCTTTTAGCCTGCATGATCATGGCTTGAAGAGTTAGAAATTCTTTTGTTTTGTCATTAACCTATATTCATGTATAATTTTTGAGAAAAAAAGTAAAAAAAAAGTAATTTAATTTTAAATATCTTCAAAAAGACAAAATATCATTCATCTAAACCGCAAATTAATTGTTAATTGTTATGTACAATGATAGTAAATATGATAATGATGATAGTAAATATGGATAACTCAACCAAAGATAAGATACCTGAAAGTAGTATCAGTACTGTATGTACATGCATCTGTAAATAAAGGTTACAGTTTTCAGATTTTCAATTTGACTTGACAATTGACTATGCTGCAAATGTATTTCAATTTTTTTTCTTTAAATAGACATCTTTACAATAATGTGCAGAGTGAGGTGTACAGTATTGTGCAAAAGTAATGCAAACGTATTTCGCCGAAATTCGCGGCTTTTCTGGCTTTTCGACGAAAAAATATCGAATTTTCGATGGAAGGGAATTTTCGACGAAAAGTCACGATAATTCGTGATGCCTATTGTTTCCAATTACGTGAATTTTCGAACGACAATTCACTCAGAACGAAAATATACTTCGAATTTTCGAGAGACAATTCGCAATGTTCGATCAATGACTTAGAACATTTGAGCGAAATTTCACTCTTTGTTTGCTCTGCTCAGACAGACCCACGCATTTTCTGGACGATATTTTGCCCAGTTCGAATTTGCCGCGACGATTCTATTCTGATGTCACTTCACAGTGTAAACTTTACGACAAACTCGTGTCCGTTTATACAACAGGTTTATACGAGACTCACCTGTATTACTTCAAAGGTTCCTTATACTGTTTACTTCACGTTGAAAGCATCGCAGCTCTTACACCGTTGTTCTTTGGTGGTTTCTTGGGTATCCGGTCGTTTCGCTACAAAACCGTTTCGCTGCAAGTCGCTGCAAGTCGATTCGCTACAAGTCAAAGTCGATTCGCTACACATCGAAAGTTGATTCGCTACAAATGTTAAGTCATTTCGCTGCAATCTCCAAAAAGATATCTTAACGAATAGAGCATACAGATACCAAGGAATCTGAGAAGATTAACACAAAGTAAAACAAACGATGGAAATAAACCGTACCCAAGCCTCATCCGTATTTTAAGAGCACGAAAACGAGCAAATAATGACATCGAAGGCTGGCATCTGGGACTGAATCGTCGCGCGTCCAGCACTGAAATCTCAGCTTCCGTTGTATCTGTTAATCACTCTGCTGCACCGCGAGGCCCGTCTGACGTCTCTTCAGATAAGGCTTGTGTCAGAAAGGAAGTTGCAACGCATCCAGCGAAAAAAGTACCGTGACCTGCAAATGAGGATCTTCCAACTCTGGGATGAATTTAACGCTGGATCCCATAGTGCAAGAAAACTGCTGAAGGCGTGCTCCTATCTCAACGGACCTGCAGCTTCATAAAACGGTTCTTCTAGGAACCACCCAACTTGGCTCCTTTAGGAGCCACCAAATCTAAGAAAGTCATGATCAACATAGTTAACATGGTAAACATATTCAATAAAGTTTGTTGCCACTTGCCGCAGGAAAACTGGGTAATAGCAATTCCATAGAACATTCTTGTTCCCAGAGCCCCTATTCCTTTCGTACCGATCAAAAGAAAGTAAGAGGGCTCCGGGGGCCAGATTGAGAGATCGAGTGGAAACTCGAGGGTTTATTTATACAGTATCGATATAGGCAATGGAAAAATGGAAAAATTTATGGCCAAATTGTTAGAGTATTCGAACTTTAAAATTACTGTGACGGCTGTTTTATGGCGTGCCCATCTCTTGTGAAAAATGTTTATCGAGTTGAACAACTGTAGCGAATCGACTTTATACTTGTAGCGAATCGACTTTATATTTGTAGCGAATCGACTTTCGTGTGTAGCGAATCGACTTTGGCTTGTAGCGAATCGACTTGTAGCGAAACGGTTTTGCAGCGAAACGACCGCAAACCGTTTCTTGGCTCACGTTTGTTGAACACAAGGGCCACTCGCAGACACGGCCAATGTTTGCGTAACCCAGACTCCGCGCGAACTGGTAACGCCACAGCTCAAGTTACTGTGGGCTCGCACATGGCGTACATGTCAAATGGCGAGCCCCAAACGTTTAAATCATGAGACAGAATGAAGGAATTTTTCTGAATTCAAGAGTTTTCAAACTGAAATGGAATTTATGTGGATTCATGAGCTTTTAAACAAAGCAACAATTATGTTTGCAAAGTAAGGCGTTCAAAGAATATTTTCTGCATACGAACTCTGGAAACGCATCTTGTTGGTATCTGTTTTGAACGTGAATATTTAGTCAAAGTCAAAACAAAGTAAATTTGTTCACTTAGATACAAAACTACAGTGGGCCGGCTTCAGTATTCTTTTGTCACGAACGCCTCACTGTCCCTCTACATGACATAGTTACCGACGCAACATCTATACCGCAGGCCAAACAACTGTGGGCTCGTAACTTTTCCAACTTTGTCAACATGTTTACATGCCACATGGCTGGGGTTAAACGTGATGTTTGCATGGCACATGGCTGGGCTTAAAATGAGGTTGATGCTTACGGTCGATATGGAAGCAGAAAATTCTTGAAATAAGCTTATTGCTTTTAAAAACGGCAAGGATTCAGTTTACAAGGTAAGACGTCCGAAGCCAGTTTTGTACGATTCTCTGGAGCCGATCGAGACATGCACTGCTTGGCTTAAAAACACGCGAAAGATATTTGACATGTAATGTTTCATAACATAACATTTGCCTACAAAAGTTCAATCTCATTTCTATGTTGTTTGTTTTGGGAAAGTGCGCTTCTGTAAACATAGTCACGTCAACACACTTGACCTACATTTGCGAAATGGCACCTAGTTTTGCTGATCGATAAGCGGGCTTGAAAATCAAAGTTGCTTAAACAAGGTTTTACGAGGCTGTGTTTTAAGGAATTACTTGTAAGACAGTTACTTATTTTCATTGTGCAAGGCATTTGCTTTTTTTTCATTGGAAATAGCCGATTAAATTGTCGGATCATGGAATCTATTTCCGATATGAGTTTAGTTTATTTACATACATGTACGCTTGTTCAGTCGTTCATGTCACGCGAATCTGCTGCTTCGAATTTCGTTATCTTGAATCTTCGTTGGGTTACCTCGAAAATTCGCTACTTCGAACTTCGCTATCTCGAATTTTCGAGAAAGATCGTGAATTTTTCGCATCGAACCCTACGAAAAACATTTCGAAAATTCGACGACTTTTCATGGAAAATTCGCGAGAACAAAGGACGTCTTTCGACGAATTTCGTTTGCATAACTTTTGCACAATACTGTAGTCATGGTAATTTACTTAGTAAGCTTCATTCACTTGATCAAAAGAACACTGTGTGGTTTAAAAATTATCAATACCATACACAAGGAGGGTGGCTTGAAATTCTGAGGGGGAGGGGGGAGGCTATCAAGGACCATTTTTTTAAAGAAATGCATGAAGTTAAACTTAACCTGGTATTACCAGAGCTGATGGAGGGATTGAAAGCCAAAAAACCCTCCTTGTGAGAGTATGGATTGTCTGCGAAATCACATTTAATTATTACCTCTTTCTTATTTGTTCATAGACAGTAATAAACACTTTTTCTTCATTTTCAATAGTTGAATTGAATAGTTGAATTTAAATTGATATAATATTTGATCGTGCATTACATAAGATGGCACAAACTGCCCACATTTGATTCACTACTGAGAATTGATGGAGAGGCACTACTCCATCCCATATGTCAAAGTTCTTAATTTTGTTAATAGCACGCTCAACATGAATACGCAGGCTTGCAATCTCCTGTGTGCGGATAACATCTTGCACAGGCATTTGATTAGAGCTGCCAAGAAAGGGAGGAATGTTAAGTGAAGTTCCTAAAGACAGCAAGTCCTGGATTGTAAAGCCTTTGTCAGCCATGACTGAGTCCCCATCCTGAAAAGGCAGGTCTAGCAATGCAATTCTGACAACAATCTCCCTGTCTGCTATGCTGCAAGTGTACAGTTGGCTGATAAAAGTGATTGCTCCACCACAAGAAATGCCAATTAACCCTTTCAGGATAGTGTGATGTTTAGAGTTGCTGAACAACTCTCCATTTAAATGTAAAGTGCTTGACATCTCACCTCTGTGCAATCTATAATAACTCTGGTAGAGCTGTATTTTTGCTTAAAATCTTCTGGCATTGTGTCATCAATAGCCTTCCTTGAAGGTCAAATGTTTATCTGCCCTAGTTTTGAATACCGTATTTACTCGTGTATAAGTCAAACTTGAGTGCAAGTCGACCCCTCATTTTCCAGGTCAAAAATCAGATTTTTCATCATTTATGGTTAAAGAAATAAAATCAGACCAATAGAAATGTCCCAAAACGTCGATCTTCTCTTCCTGAGAATGTATTGAAAACACAGTGAATTAAAAAAAAAGCAGAGGTGTAATCAGACACAGTGAAGTTTATCACGACTTGTTTAATCACGATTTAAGCACATACGAGCTCTTCGATTTACTAGCGAAGTATTTTACGATATTTGGGAGTAAATCGCATTGCATTTAACTAGCCTTGATTTCAATGTTGAGTTTAAAAGGAAAGTTAGATAAGAAGACCGAGGGAACACCGAGGAGCTTCGAAAGATCACTCAATAAAAACGCCGCCATCTTGGAAAACTTGGTAACCAAACTACGAATTTGAGGAGTACTGAAAACTAAGACAACTCCACGTGCTTTCTGAAGTTTGCCAGGTCACTAAGCTACAGTAATCGTTCGATGAAAATGAATGTTCAGCACCGTAAACAGCAGTGAAGCCCTAAGAGAAATGTCTGCTCCACAGATAAAAAGACAATAGAAATCTTTTCTAGTAGGTTTACATTTAAAGCATTTAACTTTTATTATTTCACACTTTTTTGTTGACGAAGAATGTGTCGAAAACTACGAAACTCAACCACAATTAGAACTGGTTTTGTAAACGCACTTCAGGCAATTGTCATGTTAATTTCTTGGACTGCTTTGTCAGGTCTTTGTGTATGACTCGTGTATAAGTCGAGAGAATTTTTTGGGCTGATTTTTTGGTTGTAAAAGGTCGACTTATACACGAGTAAATACGGTACATGAAGTTGGTCCAAGTAATAAAAATTCTGCTAACTGTTGAAATTGAAACATTGTAAAGGTGGGCCAAGTGCTCTTCAGGAAAAGCTTGTCTTAGCCTACACATCAAGAGGAAAAATTCATCAATTGGTCTCAGTGATCTACTTCTGCCCCTTTTGTTTTCACTTGTTCCATCCTCCTCATAAAAATCCGAAGACACATTTGGTTTAGAAGAAAGCCAGTAATTAATGTTTTCACCCTTATCACCAGGGTTGAGGTAATTAAAAACAGCCATACACACATCCCAGCTAGCAAATCCAGTGTAAAAGTTAATGACATTGCTGTTGTTTTGGAATCTTTCTACACTAAACAGTTGATTTTGTAGAGCTTCAAATTCGTCGAGGAGCCTTTTCAAGCTCACTCTTAAGATCTGCTATTTGTTGTCTTAGAGCAGTTTCAATGTCCTCCTCTGCCTCCTGTATCACTTCTGTTTGAGTCTCTGCATCACTTTGCGCATTTTCACAACGGGTCACACATTCTTCATCCACTAAAGTTTCCGAGTAATTTGGCTCCTCTTGCGGTTCAGGTTCTTGAAAAATAACGCGGCTTGTTTCTCAGACAGTTTCAGATTGGGTTGGAGGCTTTCGCTTTCGCGGAGAGGTGCGAGTCCATTGAAACACCGAAGGAACAGCATCACTTTGCAGACCTCGTCGGCCACCGAGGGTCTTGACAAAATCACCGTGCCTGAAATACCTGGAACAAACCTTTGTTGTGTCTTTTATTTCAAAATGTTCTCTGACATCTCTTCAGATGGCAAGGATCCACTTTTTCCGCCACATCTCTTCATCAGGAAACTTAAAGAATGACACCTTATCGCCATTTTCATCCCTATATGCTTTCTTTGTGCAGAGCGGAACACAACAATTCGTGGGCATAATTCCGCACAAGTACAATACTACTGTGATTTTCCCCCTCCAGGTGAAAGCCAATATACAGACAAGCTTAAACTTCAAGTATCGAACGACAAGATAAAACTCCAGCTACATATAAGAAAGAATTGGAACACATATACATGCATTAGCATACGATGGTAATCTTCACGTTCACGATGTGGCCTTACTAGCCTCGCTCTGATACTAGTAGTTACCATTCCGCCCGAGCAGTCCACCATCATAAAAGTCGTGTATAGACAATCTCGGGAAACCGTCTTGTTCATCGAACAGAAGAACAGTAGTATACTTCAATTTTAACCAGTCTTCTAAGCCTTTTCACTGCATTGACATTTTTCATCAAGCAAAACCATCAAGATAAACATACCTTGTCCAAACCCGTTTAGTGCCTCAACATTTGTTCATCAATCAGAACTACAGTATAAAATGAGGTCCTGGTGTTTCCTTTGTTCAAGCCTGTTTAAGTTACTCAAAAACTAGATTGCTCTCTTGAATGATCTTTGTACCGATCTTCTTAATTTGTTGAAATTGTTTCTTGAAATGTTAACGTTTCAGAAGACAAATCTGTTAAAATTTAATTGCTTGAAAGAACAATTTTATTTACACCTTTTTATATCTTTTGTAGCAGTTGAATATATTCTGTACTGGTACAAAAAGAAATTGTACCAAGGAGCAAATTGAACTACCACTTATGTACATCCCTTACTGTGGTAAAAAATATTCCGATCTATGTAGAGGCAACTGCATTAAGAAATTAAATTTAGACAGGAGGGCCTTGTCATATTTCAAGTGAAATGGATCTTAGCCCTATTAATTTGAATCAAAGGAGACCCATAGCCAAACTCATGGATTAAGTAATCTAGAGATGAAACATGTTGGTAAACTTGCAATTATTGGTGCATTTTTAAAGGTTGTTAAAACAAGCTGCACTTATAAAGCGTAGGCTAAAACAAGTATGGAGAACACAACTTTAATCTAAACTTCACTCGATGTCGGTTGAACATGGACACTGACTCGAGATAAAAAAGTTAAGTGCTATAAACTGCAAAGTCATGAACAAAGATCCTGCTTGATTGAACGTTAGATCTCGCAGGAGTTTTAATCAGCCAAACTTGAAAAGTAGCATGATAATAATTAAGTCAAAGACTACTGCAAGACTGACAAAACGTGTTATAATTATAACAATATTTTGGGTTATCAAACCAGCTATCTTCAGGTTTAGATGTTACTGAAATATAGGATTAGGTGATGGACAAAACACTGACCCTCAGACCATGGACTCCCCAAATGGACTACTCCTAACAATAATATTCTACATGAGTACCATTTAAAGTTGTAAGCTGCTATACCTTGCTTGTTTTGTTCTGGAACCACTGAGCACAAAATAGATGTAGTAGAAAGTAGATTTCAGTTGTTGAGTATAACTATGGCTTAGTTAGCTGTATTGTTTACCATGTTCCAGGCTCAGGAGCCTGACTTATAATTCATTATTCAGCCATTATTCTTGAAATCTCCTATCATGTCGTCTTTTAGCTTGTGCATGTGTAGTGGCTGACAGAATCACATGGAATAAAACTGACAATAACTGTGTGACATTATTCCCAGGGGATACTCCCAGAAAGGCTGGGTGGGGGTATGCAGACCACTTCCCCAAAACTCTTATCCCATTTATGATCAACATCTGTGATTTTTGTCACCCTATTTATGGCCTGGCAAAACATTTGATATCCTATTTATGACCCTTGCAGCTGGTACAGTTACCTGAAACATAAGTTATGAAGGGCTTTTAGTGATGGTCTTTTTGATAATAATTATAAAACAGTAGCTTCTTACAAGAAACATACCCAATATTTCCAGACTAGAGTGCTAAAACCATACCCTATTTATGACCAAAGTGGCTGAGAAACCCTACCCTTTTGGGTTTGCACATACCCATATAGCCCATATAAGGGAGTATCTCCCCTGCACTATTTAACTTCTGCTATTCCTAAATCAAATATTAGACTGGGTTCCTCACTCATTGTTGAATGGCTTTTCAAGCTTTTCATGTTTACACTTGTATGATCCTGATACTGATTGCTACCTCTGATTGATAATAGTCAGTGATAATCAAATGATGAAATTTCACAAAACAAGTTTACGGTTTTTGAACTAATTTGTGCCCAGCAGTTGTTTATTTCAAGTTCAATTATTCAAAATGGTGGCTAGAGGCTGTACAGGATGAACATATGCAGAAGTTATGTGTAATTTAATTATACTAGCAGCTAAGAACATTAAATAGTACTCCTTTAGATTATTATTTTTAGGTGTAGTCCATTTTAGGGTAGTCCATTTGGGTAGTCCATTGGGGTAGTCCATGGACTGGGGGTCGGTGTTTTGTCCATCACCATAAAAATTATATTACGATATTATATAATCATTAATGGTGCCACTGTTTGTCCTGTCAGTTCAATAGCTGTTTCGTTCATAAAAATTGTTCCTTTCACTCATATAAGTTCATTGAGATCGACAAATAAGACACATAATTTCTCATCAAAGCTTACCACATTTGTACCATGAGATTTACTCATTTTCAGGTCACTTTCCAGCAAACAACTGCTCATCTCTTCGTCATAATTAATGCCTGGACGAGTCAAATGTCCATGAAATTCAGCCTTCGAGTTGGTCATGGTACTAAGTCGAACATTCAAAGTCAACTCCTCTTGAATTTAGCGAAACACCTAATGAATTACAAGCTACGAGGCTGCTGCGAAGCAGCCTTTGAGTGAGTAATCGGGCTGCACAGTAACTACTCCAACATGGCATCGGGTTCGGTTACCATTCCAACATTTTGTTGGGCTACCTCAGGCGCACTCGTTCAGGCCGACTTATTACGAAGAGTGTCTACACCTGAGTGAGTGAGTGACACATTTGCATATCGAAGTCTCCGCAAGAAACTTGTTTCTACGCTTCTCGTATCCACGAGTTTAAAAAGGTACTTAAATTACCATTTACAGCTTGCTTAATTTTGTTTTGTTTCTTTTCCAGGAATGGTAACAGACGGGGAATTTAATTCTCTAAGAAGACAGGGTGAGAAGAAACCAGTGCACATTTGGCAGATTATCCATGATGCCTGGGAGTGCATGAGCAGGCAATGGGTGGCAACTCTAAAAAAGATGTTAAAAAATCAGAGGCTTGTAATCTCAATATTCGATTTATTTGACACTTTACATGGAATCTTAAATTTTAAGTTCATCACTTGAGGATTCTCCTCCAGCTGGTGATCAGCTCCTCCACCCATGACTGCAACTTCATACCCGCGTGTACATGTCAAAGTTTGGAATTAATTTCAGGTGAAGATGATTTCAAACTGGTTTTATTTTCTTTTACTTTAATGTTTGTTCAATCTAAGGATTATGGTAATTAATCTGGAACAAAGAGAGGTGCAAATCAAACCAGGTTTAAATTGTTTCTGGAACAAGAGGGATGCAAATCAAACCAGGTTTAAATCATTTCTAACTGAAATTCATTCTCAACTAAAACGTACATTTGTATGTATGTAGCTCTGTGCATAAAAAAAATGCAGGTTGGGTAAAGTGCAAGCATATCAAGTAATAAATTATTGTAACTGAAATATTCTTTTCTTTTGCTTTACCTTTTATTGCAGGACATGAATGGAAACCCTTTCACTGAAATTTAAGATGAAGCAATTGCCTTATCAGTTATCTAGGATCTTCACAACCTGCGTGTCACAAACAACTGGACCAGGGAAGATGCAGTCACCTCCCATTGAAATACTTTGGTACCCAATGTCTATGCTCCAAATTTATTAACACCAAATATCCCAAAAGCTATTTTGACAAGCTCCCTTCACTAGTTACCACCTACCACTACTGACACAGAAATCCAACAATTTAAGGAAGAGGGTTAGGATCTCAGTTGCTATATGTATTTACCTGAAATGGATCCAACTACTGGGGCAGTCTTCCATGAATGTGAGGACCACTGCCTTACACTGAGGAGAATTTGGAAACAGTGCAAGAATTTAATATAATTGGAAAGGCTTCTCTTGTGCCACACTGTGTTGCAATGAGATTCACTGGAGTCATCTCAAGAGTGTTCCCAACAAAGCAGCAGGCCAGGGGAACAAGACAACACATGACAATATTTATTAACTCACACTTAAAACTAATTACAGAGGATCGTTATATACATCATAGGTTAATTAAAG